>CAJQZJ010033456.1:633763-648069 GCA_907164525.1 Lophiomys imhausi | reverse complement strand
TGTAGGTGAGTGGGCTTGCTCACTCCTGAGCATGTATGGATACATGGGAATGTCTTGAGTTCCTCTCCGCCTTATTTTTCTGAGACAAAATCTCTCACTAAACCTGGAGCTCACTATTTCAGCTAGGCTGGCTGGCCACCAAGCTCATGGAATCAGCCTGTCTCTGCCTCTGGCACTGGGGTTACAGACATGTAGCCACGTCGTGCCTTTTGACTTGGGGACTAGAGCATCTAAACTCAATATCTTCATGCTTGAACACTGAGACATCTTCCCTGCCCCAGGCTTCTTGGTCTAGGGCAAGATCATAACACTTTTCTGTAGGGTTGTTGGGAAGATCAGATTAGGTACACCGGCGCTCAATACATGCTGGAATGTAGCCGAGACTCCAAAATAAGCCAGAGAAGAGAGCCAATCAGGAATCAGGAGGCTGGGACTGAGAGAGACTATTTAGAAGCTGGAAAGGACATGGCTAGAAAGAGGGAAGACACAAAGGCATTTCCACTTGGGTTAGAGGCACAAGAATGAAAAGAGAGATAAAGCTTCTCTCTGAAGAGGAAGTGATAAGCGTGGCCTGATTAACATTTAATTGGGAAAGCATTTAATTGGGCTAGCAGGACAGGTTCACTTTAGGAAGAGCTTGATGGGCAGAGGAAAGATTTCAGAACTCATCATGGGAGGCAGGAGTCAGGGAGCTTCTCTTGCAGAGAATTAAACGGCTGAATGAATGGCAACGTGAACCAGGCAGTACCTGCCAGGCGAGGAGAGGGTATTACCACGCATGCTCCAAAGACTCTGAAAGATTGCAGCGCAGGCTGCACCAGCCAAAGAGGGAGAGGAAATCTGAGTGGCATTTTAAAGGGAAATTAAGGTTTGACTGGGTGGACGAAGGAGAACTTCTTTTAAAAATCAGGGTCATTGAAGGTACATGTTACATAGCTATTGTTCACAAGTCTTTAAGTATAATAGGCATTTTGATTAGACAAAGCAACTTGTATAAAACTGTAGGAAATCCTTACAGGACACTAGGTGTACATGGAGAGGAGGGTTTGATGTATCCGTGGAAGGAAATACGTGATGCAAAGTAGTCAGGCTATGAGAACATTGTCGAAATAAGAAAAGAATCATTCAGTTTTAACACTTGGGGTTTTTACATGAGCTAATTAGTGATATTAACCAGAACAGTTGGGAAATGACAGGTTGAGGGGTCAGAGGCAATGTTACCTCAAAAAATTCAAATGAGAGGTTTTATTTCCTCAGCCCAATTTAACACTTTCCACTTGTGGACCACTGAAGTAGGAGCCACTGGGAAGTACTCCCTTGGGCTTCTCAAGTCCCAAACTGCAGAGAAACCACACCCACTAGGCACCAATATTCCTCTGGGAAATCCCAACTCATCTGCTTCCACATCAATGGTTAAATGGACGCATGGAACACTCCTTGTGTACAGGGTCCAATAAGGGATCCTTGCCTTTCTAGTGCAAGATATGTTTAGGGTTATTCCAGAGACCTTCCCACCTTTTTGTAGCTCCTCTCAGGAACAGAACGAGCCAGGCACAGTGGTAAATAACCTATAATAGGAGAACCTGGGAGTCTGAGGCAAGGAGATAGGAAGTGTGAGCCTAGCTGGGGATACATAGCAACCCCCACCTCAAAAACAATCACACACAACTTAAGTCAAAGAAGGCTTAATAATAGAATAGGTGTCTGGGGTCTCAGCATATGAAAGAGGCTGGATCTACCCGAGATCACCAAGAGACAGTTCATTTTGTCATCTCTATCATAATTGAAATCAAAGTAAAGGTGGCTTAAGATCAGCTTTAGCCTGCGGCTGTTTTTCATCTTTCCGTTGTATTGTAAAATTGTGGGTGGTGAATCTATTCTGCATTTATTACTATAGTTTATTGAATGTGGTTGGGAGGCACTGACTGCCAGGAAATCCTCACCCATGGGAAAAAGATAGAAACCCAGAGAGCTCAGGGGAGCATAGGACGACTGAATTCGCTTTGTCCCCACAGGCTGTAGAGCTGGGGATCATAAAAATGATATAAGCTGGAGAAGTGTGTGTGTGTGTGTGCATGTTCATAGTACACATATACACAGGAGAAAAGTCTTCAGCTTTTCCCTTAAGGTTTTTTGTTCCGACATATTGGGACTTATACCATTCATGGTCCTAACGAAAAGAGGTCCTCAAAGGTCCGGATTCTGAACATTCCACTCCAGTAGGAAAAAAAAAAAAAGTGTGACAAAGAACAGAAGCTGAGAACTAGTAATATAATTTTTACTTGGATTATCTGACTTCTGTAAGAAATCCATTCTTGCCGGGTGGTGGTGGCGCATGCCTTTAATCCCAGCACTTGGGAGGCAGAGGCAGGTGGATCTTTGTGAGTTCGAGGCCAGCCTGGTCTACAAAGCGAGTCCAGGACAGCCAGAGATATTCAGAGAAACCCTGTCTCGAAAAACCAAAAAAAAAAGAAATCCATTCTTGTCAAAAATTATATTTGACATTGCTCTACAGACATTACTAAAAACAAATGGATGAAACATACAAATTGTGAAAGAGAAAAAATTATTATTAGCTGAGAATATAATTTTATCTAGAAGTAGAAGATAATATCCTAGAAATCTATGGGTGAACAGTCAGATGGCTGAGTTAACATATTTAGAAATTAATAGCAATGACAAAAAATAAGATTAAATACCTAGTAATCGGTTGAATGAGAAACCTACAAGAGCCACATAAGGAAAACTTGAAAACCTCTTACAATTACCACCCCCCCCAACTATGAAGGGGCCATTTTGGTAGTTTCTTTACTATGCCTCTCACATATACCTTACTGATTTAAAAAAAGTCACAAACAAAGGGGAAAGCTGAACAAAGAGAAAACCAAAAGCTGAGAATTTTGGTTTCTTTAAAACCCAGTTAGGTTATATGTTTTTGTTTTAATCCCAGGTGTGGGATATGAAGCTGCTTCAGATTGTCCACAGCCACTAACTATGATTTGTCTTGTGCTCTGGGGGGAGGGGAGCAAGTTTTACAGGTGAAGACAGTTTCTGTTTGGAATTCAGGGGACTTCCGGGAGGGTGTAAAAGCAAGAGCCCCAGGAGGGCCTGAGGTAGTTGCTGCTCTCCCTGCTGCCTCTGGTTCCTGCTGCTGCTTTTGCTGTTGCTGGGTTGTTGTTTGCTGGATTGCTGGCTGGAGATATTCTGTAGATGAAGACTGGACTTGTTTCAAGGAACTTGGACCCCCCTAATCAGCAGGAAGTGGTCTAAAGTGGTCCACTCCCCCTTTCCTCTCTAACCTTCTTTCTTGCTTACCTAGTGTTGGGGGTTTGGAAGACATTAGAATGGAATAAAGGTTGGAACGGTGGTAGATACAGTAAACCAATAAAGTAGCCCAAACAAACCCCACCAAAAGAAAGCTAAATTGCTATGAAATAATAAAAGTGCACTTAGAGAAGCCAATCCTTCAGTTATTAATCTGGACAGTAGTATAAACTCAACAGATAATGACAGAATTCTCTGAGTGTATTTGGGGAGTTAGGATGTAGAAAAAGTTGATTCAAGGATCCTTAGGAAAACTGAGTAAGGAGAAAATGGAATCTTATTAGATAATAAATGAGTATTATGCGGTATCTATTGCATATTATACAACTTTATTATAATGTATCATAGTGTATAACAAGATGTGTATCATATGGTTATATAGTAGTTCACATATATACATGAACATATTATGTAACATATAGAATAGTCTCATATATCCAAAGACACAGAATAAGGGACCAAAATAGAAAAGAAAAATGATAGCTCTAAAACTAACAATTTATGATAAAGATGTCCATTTAGGGAAACATGCTCTTCTGTAAGTGTTGTCAGGCTAATTTGTTAGCCATGCTGAGGAAAAATACTAGGTTACATGTTATACCTGATAGCAGTATAAATTCCAGATAGATTAAAAATTTTAATTTGACAAGAGCCATGATTTAAAACACCCTAATAGGCACCACAAAGATTGTGCTCCATGGACTGAGAGTCAAGAAAGTCTAAGTGTAACACAAGACCAGAAGGTACAATAAAGAAAACGGCTACTAGATTGGACTACAAAGCAACATAAATTATGCATTAGAATACCACAAAGAGATTATAAAGTAGGAAAAAGCATTTGCAGTTTATACATTAAATAACAGGCTAAATCCTGTAATAAATAGTCTAGAGTTTCAAGAAATTATACTGTTAGTAAAATGGGGAAAGCTTCGATAAGAAAAAGAAATACCAGTGCTTCTAAAACATGCAAGAGTTATTCAACTTCTGTCAATGTGGTGGTTTGAAAGAGAATGGCCCCCACAGGTTCATACATGTGAATACCTGGGCTCCGGTTGGTGGAACTGTTTAGGAAGGATAATGGGGTGTGACCTTGTTGGAGAAGTTGTATGTCACGGCTGGTGGGTTTCAATAACCCATGCCAGGACCAGGATCTCTCTCTGTCTGCTGCTTGCCAATCAGATGTAAGCTTCAGCTACTGCTCCAGTACCATGTTTGCCTGCTGCAATGCGCCAGTACCATGGTGGCCTGCTGCAATACTCCAGTACCATGCTGGCCTGCTGCAATGCTCCCTGCCATGATACTCATGGACTTACTCCACTGTAAGCAAGACCGCAGTTAAATGCTTCCTCTATACGTTGCCTTGGCCATGGGGTTTCATCACACCAATAGAACAACAACTAAGACAATCAAATAGATGGTAATGAAGCTTAAAATCCCCTGGAGACACAGTTTTTCATCCCTAGGGCTGACAAAGATTAAAATGTCTGATGACACAATCCCACAAGCCTGGGTTGGGAAACTGAGTGACACCCAGCATAGACCACTCTCTCAGAATCCAGATACCAGAAAGAGGTGGTGCGCCTGTCCTCTCTGATGCCCATTGGATAGCTCTATGTGTCACAGACATAGTGGGGGCCAGTTAGAATAAAAGACACACATACGTAGTCTTCCTTTCTGCTGTTTCCAGTAATGCCACCTTAGCATCAGACTGCCATAGTGACAGCATTTACACCATAGAAATTTGCAAATGGTACAAATCAGCTCTACTCCCCTAGCCAGGTTCATGTTATGGGCACACCACTACTAATCGTTTCTGAAGTTTCAGCCAAGTTCATGGCAGTTTATGGCTTTAATTTTCACATTGGAGAAGGGATGAGTATGGCTGAATAATTTTTAGGTTATGTGGAATTTTGTCTTTAATTTTCCAGTTGGTAGATTAGTTTGTAAGAGCTTATATCTTGGTATACTAAAGAATTAAGCTTTCATCATACTGCAGTAACTACTGCATAACTTTTTTTTGTATAATAAACTTTATGTTGGAGCAAACAGATTATACAAATTGTTTTGTGTAATAAACTTAATTTATATTGAAGCAAACATAAATTCATTTCCTCTGTGCTTTCTTCCACTGCTGTGAGCACCACTGTCCCCAGATTACTGGAGGATTCTTATACATACTTCTGCAGTTTTTGATTTTTAAAAAATATCACCTATGCATCTGCATTTTGATACTTGAGGGATAGAAGGGTTACTCCATCACAGTATCCTCTTTCCACCCATTCCAGTCCCACCCTCCCACCTTCTACTCCCTATCCCTTCCATCCCACTCCTCTGGAGTGGAGTGTCCCTACATAACAGACCCCTACCCCAGTTCAGCAGTCATATGAGGGTCAAGAGCCTCCACATACACTGAGGGCCTAGAAGGCAGCACCACTAGGGCAAAGTGTCTCATTGACAGGGAACAAAGTCTATGTTCATGTTCCCTTTGGTGCATTGGCTGCAGTATAGTTATCCTGTACTATATGGCTAAAATACGATTATAAGTGAATAGATGCCATGTGCATCCTTCTGAGTCTGGGTTAGCTCACTCAGGATGAGCTTCCCTAGTTCCATCCATTTGGCTACAAATTGCATGATTTTTTGTTTCTGATGGCTTAACCATCCAACTTTTCCTAGAGTCTTTATTGGCCAACCTACTCAAAATTTAATGAAGGTATCTGTATAGTACCATGTTGTTGTGTAGCTTTTTGGTGGAATAATAATGATATTAAACTGTGATGATAGCTAACATTACATCAGATTTGTCCATCAAATGCTTCGACCATGACTTGGAAGGCACAGAGCTATGTACAGGTCACAGACTTTTAAAGAAGGCTGGGTCAGAAGTGATGTGAGCTTTGTTTACACCAGCAGCTGGGAGCTGGTCTATGAGAAGTTACAGGGGGAGCACCAGGCTGAGCAGCAGACTAGATGCTCCAGCATCCAGTCAAATGTCCTCCAGGCCACTGTCAGAGCTTCATAGGGAAGTCACCTGACAGCAGGAGCTTCAGCAGCTCTATGTGTCTCTTGTTTTTTTCTGTTCAAAACATGATACTCATAGGAGCCCACTTGGCACTTAGATGAAAGACGTAACAGAAATAAGATTTCAGTTGTAAATTAGACCACTGGCAGATAGAAGCCATAGATCAATGCTTTTCTCTTCTTTAAGACCAACAGATTTTAGGGACAACTCTGTTCTGCCCGAAGAATCCTGGTGAGCGTATCTTCATCTGCTCATGGTAGTTACCAGCTTTAAGATGCAATGTACACTGTGCCTTAAGTAGTTGCCTAGGTTTCCAGTGCCTTGGCATGATCTCCTCCTTGTTGAGCAGTTCTTAAGTCCAGTTAGAGAGCTATTGGTTACTGCCAAGGTGTACGTGCCAATACTGGATTCTTAGGGTTATCATGCCATGCTAGTCAATGTAGTCTGTGTATATAACAACAATTAATGTTTTTAAAAGGCTATAAATTTTACAGACAGCAAGGAGGGGTATGTGGGAGGGTTTGGAAGGAGGAAAGAAAGGGGGAAATGTAGTTATATTATAATCTCAACAAAATTTAAGAGTTGGAAAAATAAAAAGCAATGTACACCTGGGAATAATGTCTAAACTCTAACACCTTTACACCAGCTCAGACCCTTGGCTTTAATTCTAATATGACTTTAGGCTAAAATTGTGACCACTTGGTTTGAATATGGTATGTTTTCTCCAAAACACATGCTGAATTCTATGAGCTGGACATGAGTGCTGGGAAGAGGGACATCATGAAAGGAGTAGACACTAGGGGTAGGACCCCCATGATGGATAAATACATTTCCCGAAGAAATGTGCTATCTAACCAAGGAGTTTAGCCACTTTCCTGCTTCTTTGCCATTTATCTTCCACCCCATCACAAACGGAAACAGACTGGACAGATGCTGGCACTATGTTCTGAACCATGAGGCATATCAGCCTTGGTCGTTTAAACCAGTATTAGTAATAAGAGAATGGACCATTACAGTTAATTGCCTAATTTGGGGGAGGGAAAAAGAAAGCTGGTAGGATGGCCCCAGGGTTTCCTGTCTGGGTGTCCGACTAGGTGGGGGCACCCCTCGCTGATAATAACCCCGGAGGAAATGCGTGCTACAACAGGACATGGAATACATGGCCCATTTTGACACAGCTACTCATGGACAGCGCCTACCATGTTAGACTTGTTCCAAACCCACTAAAACTGCACATGGAAGAGGAACAGAGAGGCGGGCACTGGTGGTGCACCACATACACTTCTATATGCTTCCGCTGTTTAACAGGAGCCACGATGACTGCTGAGAATGGAGAAAGGGAGCACATTCTATCACAAATCGTACTTTAGCTAAAAATGGAAGGCTTATACCAATATGAACTAATCTTAAGGATTTAGAAAGCAATATCAGAGGAAGCAACATGGACATAATCCGCACTAAATAAAAATTACTTTGAGAAAGAAGATTAAAAGTAATAAAGTCGGCAGAGGCTAATCTGATTGCCTAGGTTCTGATCACCACGGCACTTATTCTCCCAGGGTTTTCATTAGTAGGGGTTGCTTATAAAATGCCTCGATTAGGTCTGAGATACATAGCTCTCTGTGTCCCTCCCTTCTTGTTCAACTGGGTAACTGTTCTTCTGCACATCTGATTCAAGAAATTCAAGAAGTGGGTTTTTTTGTTTTTGTTTTTTACCTTCTACAAGGCAGTCATCTTACTGCAAAGGTCGCACAGCGTTACTTTATTCTTTCCTGCAAAAGGAGTAGAGTAGGAGCTAAACCGTGAGAGGCTGGATATGGATGTTGACAACATTCCACTGTGTTTTACTTATTTGCGTTTGCTTTGCTTTGCTTTTCAGTGTGCATGTTTATTTAAATGACTTGGTTTAAAGGAGAAATGTCCTCCATAGGCTCGGATATTTGAACACTTGGTCCCCAGCTGGTGGTGGTATTTGGGTAGGTTTAGGCAGTGCAGCCTTGCTGGAGAAGTACAGGCTTGAGAGTTCACAGCCTTGCTGCACTTCCAGTTTATTCTCTGTTTCATGACTATAGTTGGAGATGTGCACTGTGGCCAAAGCAGCTTATAGAAGGAAGAGTGTATATTGGTTTCCAATTCCAGAGAGAGGGAAGTCCATTACAGTGGGGAGGCTTTAAGCTCCTGCTGCCTTGGTTTCCTCCACCATTAAGAACTGTACCCTTGAACTGTGAGCCAGAAGAAACCTTTTCTCCTTTAAGTTGCAATGAGCCTGGATACCCCAAGGGGGAAGCAGACACAGGAAGGCATGCATCCTCTTATGTCAGTCTCTTAGTTTGAGAAGACAGTTCCCCAATGTTACATAAGCTAATACTTGTGTCCTCACTCAGAGAGCAAACCCTGTGCACTTGAATGTACAAACACATGTGTATATATATATATATACATATATGTATGTATATATGTGTATATATATACATATATATGTATATATATATATACACTAATGCATTGCCAAGAGCATAGGAACATACTAAGAGGAAAAGAAACTAAGACAAGGTGTGTGCCACCATGCCCAACCACACACCAGTCTCCATGTTAGTTGATAGGGAAGATCAAAAGCCTTTTCACCCCTCCCCCACCACCACCTGGCCACCTGCTCTGCTCCTAATGACATCTGTGATGTGCCCTCCATATGGTAATCAGTCTATCACTTCCTCTTCTTAGTTTCTAGGCTTTTTTGAGCCCAAAGGGTTTAGCCCTGTCTTTCAGTCTCCAGCCATTAGGGGGCAAGACTGCTGCAGCTAACAGATTCTGCAACCTGTTTTGAGAGCTTGAGTGAAGGGAGTATTTTTCCAATTACCCACTATCTAATTCAATTTACATTTATTAGAAGAACTGCCAGCTATTTCATGTTAATATTGACATTTTCATAAGTGCTCGCAATTAGAATTCAAGCTGAGATTCCAATAAATCTCTTAGATGTGTTACCCTTACTTTTCTTGTCTTCAGATGACAAAATGTTTTTAAGAATGTGTTTGGAGGTCAGGCAGCCTTTGGGGGAATTTATACTATGTACCGTAAACCAGCTAAGCAGAGGAAAAATATGGCTGAGCAAATTGGGGATAATTCTAGCAGTCTGCCAGCTCCTGCAAGACAAGTGTGGAGTGTGAAATTCAAATTTTATCACAGATTAATGGAGCCACTGGTTTTTCACTTTCTGAGGTACTTCATCCCATTGCTTCTAACAGCGGGCTGTGTTTAAAGAACCGTCCCTGGCTGCATCTGAAACCTGGTTCTCTGAGCCCACATCATTTTACTTCCCATGTCACTGTATAAGTGTGCCCACATTTAAAGAATGTCACATGCCCCCACCCCCCTTGCCCGAAGAGACAGTAATGGATTCCAAGTGCCCTGCCTACCTACAAAAAGGGAAAGGGCGATTGTCTGCATGTTCAAGTACTTTGGTCATCAAAATGCTCGCTGTGTCTTATCGCCTGAAGTACAGCTTTCTAAAGTGAGATCTCAAATGTGGTGTGCCATATTCTTTGGCTTCTCAGTCACAGACTTTATTTCAATTTTAAGTGAAACGCCTGACTGAGGACACACACAGGATGTCTATAAACACAACAGATATTGCACTACACCATTTGATTGTGTGTGTCTCTGTCTGTGTATGTATGTAATCATGGATGCACATATGCCCAGGTGGAACTCAGAGGTCAATGTCAAGTGTTGTCCTCAACCACTCTCCACCTCAGTTTTTTTTTTTTTTTGAAACAGGGTCTCTCTAAACCTAAAGCTCACATATTCAGTGAGCATGGCAATTCAGTGAGGCCCAGGAATCCTTCTGTGTTCATCTACACAGCACTGGGATTATAAGAATGTACCCCCAGGTCCAATTTTGGAAAAACAAATTTGTGTGTGTGTGTGTGTGTGTGTGTGTGTGTGTGTGTATGAGAGAGAGAGGGAGAGAGAGAGAGAGAGAGAGAGAGAGAGCAAGCACGTGCAACTGGGTATTTCTAAAGGTCACAGGCTCTCTCCCCTGGGACCTTGTGTGATCTAAGGATCAAACTCAGATCATTAGACATGCACATAAGCAGATCTGTGCTATAATCCATCTCCCAGGCCTGACATCTAGCTTTTGTTTGTGTGTGGGGGGGGAATCAAACCGAGGACGTCATGCGTGTGCACCAAGCAGTTTGCCAGCGGAGCCAGCTCACTAGCCCCTAGTCTTCTTCAAGACCTTTATTTGTATGTGTCAATTAAAAGTCTAGAAAACCAAAAAATTTAAGGGACGGGGTAGGAAGCACAAATATAGCTTTTTCTAAACAAGTAGAGGTTAAGAATGAAGGGGATCACCCTCTCTTACTGAACACGGCTCCTGCAAATTCGCCAGAAGAGTGGTTTAATGGTTAATTTACCAGTCCTCAGCCACAGCTACACATAAGCATCACTTCTGGAGCTTAAAGTAAACAAAAACAAAAACAAAATAAACAAACAAAATCCCTTAAAGCAAGGCTGCATCCCAGACCAATCAATTCAGCCACATTCCTGCAGCATGTTTCAGACACTGGTGGTTGTGATTTTGCCCCCCACCGCCCCTGCTTCCCCTCCATCCCATCCCCTGTGACTCCCAGGAGCAGCCAAGGTTGAAGCCACCTGGCCCTGCAAGGGTACAGGGCTGGCCCACAGCTGCAGGCCTTGCCTGGCCAGGGAGGGGGAAATGAGCTCAGCTGACAGGTGGCCAGCGGGATGCACCTGGCTGTGCTCTGGTGGCTCTTGCGGTCAGTTGATGGTCCTGATGGGACCTTGCATGGAAAAAGCAGGTCAGGGGAAGCTGCCCTAAGGGAACATCTGGAGAAATGTTTCATTCTCCTCCAGCTCTTACCTCCTCTCCACCATGGGCTCCAGCCAAATGGGTGGTTTGCTACAGAGTAAGCCTGTTTGTTGTTCTTAGGAGTGTGCACATTTTCTAGAGGTTTCCTTCATCTGCAGAAATTCCCTCCCCTGCCCTCTACAACTCCTGCCATTGCATGAACCTGTTATCTACTTCACTCCCCTCACTCTTGTCTCGTCTCTTTCCCCCTTCTGCTAAGCTAAGCTTTTTGGGTTTGCACTATCGTTTGCTAGCCAGTAACAGCAACTGCAAAGACTTCTCCCTGCTTTCCCATCATCTCCCTGCCCCATTTGGAGCTGCTCCTTGCTCAAGAAGGATCTGTACATGCTTGCTCCTCTGCTAATCTCACATTTGGATCACTTGAACAAAGGACTGGTATTTCTGTATCTATTTGGAGCTCTTCCACTCTATGTTGCAGCCACAGTGATGTTTGGCGGTCAGAACTGGACCCCTTTCTACACAGACTCTAGTTTCCCACCACTTGGCCTGCTAGTGTTGTAACAGATGCCCTTTCTATGTGCCCTGGTTCTATGTAGCATTTCACGACCCTCAATGGCAGCTGGGTTTCTCTTGTTCTCATAACTACACATATCTTTCTGCTGACTTTCATGTCTTTCCTCTCCTAGCCTGGTCCTGTAAGGTAACCTGAATGACTGACACAGCTCCATGCACTCTCCACTTATTGGTGATTTGTCTGCCCGCCAATGGTGTATAGGTATGTAAGAAGGGATATAGGGCTGATGCTAGCTAGTCTTTACACATGGGAATGCAGTAACATGAGAGGCTACACCCTAATCTGATGTCCTGCTTATTGCTGTTATTTATTTATTTGGTCATTTGTTATCTGAGAAGAGAGAACCACAATTGAGAAAATGCCTGCATAAAACTGGTTTGTAGGCAAGCCTGGTGGGCATTTTCTTAATTGAGAATTTATATGAGAGTCCCCACACCATTGTGGGTGGTGCCACCCCTGGGCAGGTGGTCCTGGGGTTTATGAGAAAGTAGATGAGCAAATCACGGGAGCAAGCCAGTAAGAGTGTCCCTCCATGGCTTCTGCATCAGCTCCTGCCTCTAGGTTCCTGCCATGAGTTCCTGCCCTGACCTCTCTTAAAGATGGACTGCAAGCTATAAGATGAAATAAAAGCCTTTTTCTTCCCAAGTTACTTCTGGAGATAGTATTTTATCACAGCAATAAAACTGGTACCAAGAGTGGGGTGTGTGATAGGCTTGACCATATGTTCTGGGGAGGATTGTAGTGGTATTTAAACTTTGGGCTATAAAAGTCATTGAGCGCTCAGAGATCAGTGGGATTTTCTCTAGGAGCTTGGAAGATAGGCATATTGAGAGCAATGCAGAGGATGGAGGCTTTTGCACAGCTGATGCTCTCTGATAGAGATTCGGAAGGAGGTTGGTGGCATTCTATCTTCCAGCTCACAAGGCTTCAGGCTGTTTCTCCTTTGCTCCAAAACTCCTTCTCTGTTTTCCTTCTCCTGCTTTGCTCATCTCCCTCCTCATTTGCCACATGACCCAAAATACTGTCCGTCTCTCAAAGTGCCTTTTGCTCATAAAACACATATGCAATGGGATCTGAAAGACTATCTCTGAGGCAGGGGCTCCTAGACCCCAGGACCTTGTCCTCCCCAGAACAGGACATTTGGGCTGCTCCAGTCCCTTCAACCCTCAGAGGGGGAGGGGAGACTTAACAACCCAGTGCTGACACAAGCTCCAAGCAAATACACACGGGACACATGGTGGCCAGCAGACTGGGATCACAATGTATCTCCAGCTGTTGGGGATATAAAGAGAAGGAGGTTCTAAGGAAATGGGACGGGGTCCAGTGAGGCCATGTGAGACCTTAGCAGGGGCAGCAGACTTGACAGCTTAAGGTCCAGTCCTGAAGGTCAGGGACTCCATGAAAGCAGCACCCTCCGGAGGAACCCTGAACAGAGAAGCTCCAGTGTAAACGGGGAGAAAAGAAAGGTCCCTTTCACTAAAATACAACCGACTGCCTCTAGTGAGCAAAGAGATCACCTCACCTTTAGATCACAAAGATCCACTAACAGAGCCAAGGGGACAGATGCACCAATTCTAATACATGTTCTTGGAAGTTTTTAGGTTTTTAAGCAGTTCTGCATAGATGGCTTTAACTGGTTCTCCCAATAACCCATAAGGAAAGCTGAGAAGGTAGTCAACAGTCCCATTGTACAGACCAGACAAGTGAGTACCACAGAGGACGACCACTATCTGAGTCACCAGCTAGAGAAGTTGAAAAGCAGACAGCAATGCACCCAGCCTCAGGCCCTTAACTTGGCCTGCAATCAAGTGCCAACAAGTCTGTGGTAGCTAGAGAGCAAAGGCTTCCTTTCCAACATCCAGAAAGATTCTGGAAACACAGTTATCCATGGAAACATTTTTAAACAAATCGGACAATCCAAACCTTTTACTGGTTTTCTTTCTTAAAGAAAAATGTTTCAGAATGGAGACTAAACCTGAAGTTTCACACCCAGGATGCCTGAGACATCAGTTGGCGATGAAAGAATGGAAATTTCCACCCACCAACATTTCACACCTATAGCATCCAAGCTAATGAGGTCCAGAGTTCAAATGTTCAGGAAAACTTTCTTCAGAAGGGAGATATTTGAGGGACAGAAAGTAGACCGGTGAAAGGATAGGAGGAGGGACAGGGGAGAACACTGGTGAGGAGGGTTTTGAGCAAGATATAATAATATTTAGGTATGAAAATGTCACAAGGAACCACATTATTTTCTAGGCTAATTGAAATAATTAGTAATGATGAAAAAAAGTAAAACCCAGCTGATCCTGACCCACTCTCAGGCTTCTCCAGAATTGAACAGGGCCAACATGATTCACTGGATTCTTTGTGAATTAAGAAGCTGTAAATTACACATCCTTTCTTTGAAACATGCATTATTTCCATGGTTTTCAGCCAAGTTGAATCATTCGTATCACAGAGGCAACTATGCTCTGGGAACACGCTCCCCATGCCTTCCTGCTCTTCGTGTGTGTGTGTGTGTGTGTGTGTGTGTGTGTGTGTGTGTGTGTGTG
>CAJQZJ010033456.1:553212-633753 GCA_907164525.1 Lophiomys imhausi | reverse complement strand
TGTGTGTGTGTGTGTGTGTGTGTGTGTGTGTGTGTGTGTGTGTGTGTTTCCTCTGCTGGGGCAGCAGTGGGTGACTGAGGACCAAGCTCAACATGATGGTTGCTGGAATTTGAAAGTGCAAAGAGGCCTGTGCAAAGCATTTCACTATAGCAGTGCGCACAGATGTCAGGAAAAGGCAAGCAGGAATTCTACATTCACATCTGGCTGAGAAAAAAGGACAGAGTTGAAGAACCCAGTCCCACAGAGGCTCAGAGTCTAGAAAGTGTGAGGCTTGGCAGGAAAAGCCCTTGTCCTAGTCAGGGTTACTACAGATGTGATGAAAGGCTATGGCCAAAGGCAACTTGGAGAGGAAAGGGGTTTGTTTCACTCACACTTCCATGTAACAGTTCATCATCTAATACAGTGAGGGCAGAAACTCAAGCAGGACAGGAATCTGGAGGCAGGAGCTGACCCAGAGATGCCACCGCCTACAATGGGCTGGGCCCTCCCCCCACCAATCACTAATTAAGAAAGTGCCCTATAAGCCTGCCTACAGTACAATCTATGGAGGCATCTTCTGAAGTGGGGTTCTCTCCCCTCAGATGACTCTAGCCTGTATCAAGTTGACATAAATTAGCCAGCACAGCCCTGTCCTTTTGCCTTCCTCTCAAAACCCCTCAGTTGCTTCTAGTTCATCCTCTCACTATAGAGGGTCTAGGTTCCAGGTATTCCCCTGCCAACCTCACTCTTGGGGGGGCTGAGGTGACAAAACTAATTGAGTCTGTGGTCACTGCCTTTCTTCCGGGTGACACTGTCAATCATTTATCTGTATGTCATTAATTTATTTAAACATTATTCTCTGGTAAATGCCAATAAAGAGATATTTATAGAAATTATGAGGAAGCAGAAGATGCTTGAATATTTGGACACAAATGCTCACACCTCCCCCCCCCCTTTTAAGATAAGGTCTGATGTATCCCAGGCTGGCTTCAAACTCTCTATATATGAGGGTAAGATCAAACTTCCCACTCATACTTCCCAACTGCTGGTGCCAGTTTATAAAATGTTGGGGACTGAACTTGGGGCTTCATGCATTTTAGGCAGGCATTCTATGAACTGGGCTCTACCCCTTCCTCAAACAAATGGTTTTAACAGTGATGTCCCTATAAAGAAGTGCAGCTGATGTTACAGCAGGTGATATTACAGGAAATAATTCTGCCCAGAAAACACAGCACTTGGCTGGGTCCTCTTTTGCTTTATCTTCAGAAGGTGAAACATAAGGTCTGAGGGGTGCCTGTCACACTGTGACAGAGTTGGTTTGGTTTCTACTCTTCCCAGTTCCCATCATGCACTGCCAGCCCCACACCTGCATGAAGAGGAAGTAACCTCATCCCCTCCACAATGCATGCAAGGTCCAACGTCCCTTTCCATCTTTTTCCAAACCACCCACTATAGAATGGTACCACCCTTCTTCAGCCCCTTCAGCTGGAAGCCTCCTCAGCTGTGCACTAAGAAACTCCACCTGACTTTGGGCCAAGAGCACACTGTGATTTTTGGCAATTGGATAAAGCAAGAGGCTCCAGGGAACTGAGATCTGGAATAGCACGCTGGTTCAGGCAGCACTGAGTCTATGGGCACGTGGCAAGCAGAGAGTGACCTGGTACACAGTCCCCTAGGGGTGACCTTCTTAGTCCAGCCAAGGTAGTATACCCTCAGTTTTGTTGAGGAGACACTGTCTCCCCACAATGTCTGTGCCCCTCAAAGAAACAAACAATACTCTCTTTTGAGTCACACAACTGACCATCCAGGCTTGCCAAATTGAAGATGGGTCTGACAAGGACAATTTTATGTCATGTGATTATAGAGATGGAAAAATAAAAAGAAGTTTCAGCTATTAAAAAGGAAAAAGGCAACAGACCATCTTCCAAATAAACAAACTATTCTCTGCAGAAGAAAATAGCCTTGAACAGGGTCAGGCCAGGGCAAGTGGGATCATTTGGGCCCTCCTCTCAACTACTGCCCCCGACACCTCATTTTTCCCTCTGCCACATTGGGGAGCCTAGCCAAGAAGCAGCCTGGTGAGCTCAGCTTAAAGTCATATCCAGAGCACAGTGTTCATTTTGTGGAAAGGGTGGCCCCTTGAAGTCACTGAGGGTAGAATTCTATCAAGGAAGGTCCGTAGAATGAACCTCTCAAGTCAGAATCCACCCGGGAAGTTACCAGTGCAACTTGCAACACTGGGAACTTAAAAAAAAAAAAATCTAGGGCTACAGAGGTAGCTTGGTGATAGTGACTTGCCTAGCATGCAAGAATCCCTAGGTTTGATTCTCAGCCCTAAAAATAACAAACAACAACAAAAAAGAAAGACCACTAAACTATGATTCCCCCCTCCGTCCAGTTGCAAACTTCTTCTAATGACTATAGTTTACTACTTGAGATTTATGACACATGAATACTCTACAGCAGTGGTTCTCAACCTGTGGTTCTCGACCCCCTCAGCGGTCACATATCAGATATCTTCCCATATCAGATATTTATATTAGGATTCATAACAGTAGCAAAATTATAGTTATGAAGTAGCAATGAAAGAATTTTATGGTTGGGGTCAGCAAACCATGAGGGACTGTATTAAAGGGTCACAGCATTAGGAAGGTTGAGAACCACTGCTCTATAGGAAAGGCACTAAAGTTTGACAGAGTAGAAGAACCCAAATGATTCCCCTCAACTCCACATGCATCTTGGAAGACAAAACTTAGAAGATTCATTTTCTCCCATGGAGATCACCAAACAATGCAGACAGGACAGAGAGTCTCTCGCTGAAAACTGACATGGGGGGGGGGGTGTTTTACATTGAGCTGGTGCCTGTATGGGGTCTTCACCTTTATGTTCCTGTTCCGTTGGTGTGGGGAGGTACTCTAAAGGCTTCTGAAAGAGAAACCTGGACATCAACCCCGCCACAAAACTTTCGACCTACAATCTGTCCTGTCTGCATGATGTCCTGGGACAATAGTGGAGCAGAACTTGAAGTAGCTAACCAATTTCTGGTTTAACTTGAGGCCTTCTCCATGACAGCGAGCCCATGCCTACACTGCCTGGATAGCCCAAAGACCTAGGACAGAACCAACAAGACTGAAAAATCTCAATGAAATGATTCCTAATGATATTCTGTTATATGCACAGATTAGTGCCTTGTTCAGCCATCATCAGAGAGGCTTCTTCCAGCAGCAGAGGAGAGCGGACGCAGAGACCTACAACCAGAGATTATGTGGAGAGACTCTAAATTGGAGGTTCATTGGGTCCTTCCCCTTGGAGCTTGGGGAGCCCCACAAAAGTGGGAGAGGAAAGATTGTAGGAGTCAGAAAGAATGGAGTACACAAGGAGAACATGGTCTACTAAATCAACTAACCAGAGTTCACATGGGCTCAGAGAGACTCAAGTGGTAAGCTCCAGGGCTGCATGGGTCTGCACCAGGTCTCTGTATGTATGTTACAGATGTTAGCTTTAGTGTTTTGTAAGACTCCTTTTGGAATCTCGAGGTCCTCAAGTGAAAAATCCACTCCTTCAAAAGGTTGCCATGGGAATTGAATAGGATGAGAAGTGAGAACCAACTTTGCAACCATCGGAGAGAGATCTCCAGCCACATCTGTTCTTAACGATGGGAGTGGCAGGGCAGGACTCCCAAAGAATGTCCTAAAGCGCAGGACTAAAGACAAACGGAGCAAAGTAAATATGGAATCTGTTGAGGTGTTCTGGGTCATCTGGAACAAGTTCTCAGCCACAAATGCTTTCACTGTGTGAGCTCCCAACCTGGATTCACCACACCAAGGCAGCAGAGAGCCACCTCAGACATGCAACAGAACTTACCAGGTAGCGCTCCTCCTGCCTCATGCTAGGGGTGCGGATCATGTGATTCTGTTCCCCTCTCCAGTCTCCAAAGCGACGGAAAAAATAGTTTGATAGAAATCTACTGACGGGGTCTCTAATGATGTTGATGTAGACGGGCTGGTCTCCTCCAAACCTAACACAGGACACACAAACAGGGAACTTATTACAACTCATCTCTTCGGCAACAAAATAAGGCCTGTTGGGACAAATTGTCCCTCTAGGCTAACTTAATTCAGTCATTGCCCCATCTGCTAAGGTTCTTACCACCACTTTGACAGGCAACTGTAAGTTAACAGGCACTTGTTATTATGCAGGAAACAGAAATGCGACACATTATACAAGTGCCCATCAAGACACTGTGAGGCAAGTTTGTGTTTTGTTTTGTTTTGAAGCACATAAATGTACATATCATACCATATGATACCGTTAAGATACAAATATCTGATTTTCTCAGTAGGCATCGATACTGAGGACAGGGGAAAGTATACCTGACTTTGTATTCCCAGTGGCTGATACAGAACCCACTGCCATACAGGTGGCCCTTGGTGATTGTTTCAATCAATTGCTTGATTCTGAAGGCCTTTGTGGTGACACAGTACTTATATATTGTAACTCATACCATCTCAGCAAGGTAGTCTAAAGCAAATGGATTGGAAACAACCTTCACTGTTGGGAGAAGGTCTAATGACATTGCTTCTGATAGGCTGATTCCAATGCTGAGATCTGGTTACTGCCCCTTCTGAGGCATTCTCTTGATTGGTTAATAAAAGTCGCTGATAGCCAATTGGCTGGGTAGGAAGAGTACAGGGAGGTGGGACTTCCTGAGATTAGAACAGAGGATTTTTCATTCCACAGGGAGACACAGAAGCAGACAGATGTCTCTGAGAATGCTGGAAGGTAATCACAGGCACATGGCGGTTTGGTATTAGGTGATTTGGGTTAATTTAGAGTAGCTAATCGAGTCTGACCAGCTAAGGGTTAAGCATTAAAAGGTCTTGGTGTATTTAATTATTGGGGAAAGGATCGCAGCAGCTTATAGGCCGTCAGTCCAAGCAATCCAGGTCCATCGGACTGCCAGACTCCTGGACTCCCCTTGAACCCAGGCTAATCTCCCACCAAGCTGCTGGTAATTCTACTGGCCTAATATAACAAGTTATATTAGTTAACAGAGTTTAGGTTACAGGTGGTGTAGGCCACCCTTGGTCTCGGGGCTCTTTCTCCAGGACAAATCAGGCAACCGGTTAAGGCAGGCCAAGCTGCCTGCTGCTCTGTCAAGCTGCGGGCTGCTCTGCCAGCCTAATCTTACAGTTTATGCTTATTAATAAATACAATTGATAATTAAATTGCAGTTTCACTTCACTGATTGTGAAGTTCACTGAATAATGAAACAATATTCACTATTCATCATGTTTTTAATACTTTACACTGCCAAGTCAGAGAAGTCCTCCAATACTCCATGGACTGAAACCCAGAATTATCCCCATCTATACCTGGGGAAACTGAGTCAGAAAGAGGATAAATAATCTGTGGCTATGCCATGAAATGAACACAGGTCATCTGGACCCAGAATCTTTACTTTTAAGCATAGAAAGAAAATTGCAGAGTTGAGAAATATACCTATGCAAAGATACAGGAAAGAGAAACAAATAAAGATAATTATCCTCAAGTGATGGAAACATTTCCCAGCACCGAGGAGGCTAAAACAGGAGACTTATAAAGTTGAGGGCAGCTTAAGCTACATAGTGAGTTTCCATCTAAAAACAACACCTAAAGTATATGTCTATGAGGTATGCTCATCATTTGACATTGTGACGGATGTTGTCATCTACAAAGTTCATACTCTAGATCTAGGCTGCTGAGGTAGATACAAAGACCCACACAGTATTTCCCAACGTATTAACTAGGTTTTATGTTGGGCTTATTCATGGGTATCCTGGGGTGCACTAGGGCCAGGAGCCACAGGGTGGTCACTCTTGACAGTTGTTTCAGTTCTAATATATCCACAATGATTCCACACCTGCTGTAAGAACCAGCCCAAGAGCAAGACCTTCAAGGCCAATGTCAGGAATCCAAACTCCCTTCAGGGTTCCTTCCCCTTCTTTCTGAAGTGCTCAAAAGAAATGACCCCCCAAAGAGGCTTGTGGCAAGACCTCAGGCTCTGGGCAGAGGTCACTTCCTAGTTACCTCAGGAGAGAACTTATGGCTCCGTGATGAGGCTCTAGTGACCCTCAGAGAGGACCCTATCTGATGAAAGTGCTTGGGACAGAAAAAAAAAATGTGCCAAGGGAGAGAAAATACTCAGAGAAAACAGATAGATAGGACCCAGCTCCCACTTCTCTTGCCAGAAGACCCAGCCAGAGTCATAACTGTAAAACTTCAGTAACTCTTTGGTTATTTTTTTGGGGTCAGGGTCCCATATTGCTCAGGTTGACCTCAAATTAAGGCTGCCCTGAACTCCTGATCCTTCAAATTCTCCCTCTCAAGTGCTAGGCCTGCAGGTGTACCAGGCCTTACACACCGTTAGCAATTAACTTCAGGGTACTCTGTTCCCTGAACTCTGGCTTTCCTACTGTGTTGACATGTCTGTCTCTCACAACAGATTGTGTACTTCCTGGACAGCCAGACGTTGTGTCATCTAGCAGTGTGTAGCACACAGTAGGCACTCAAAGATGGTGACTAAATACAGAAATGAATGGTTTCATGCATACTTCCTAGTTGTTCAACTTCTGTTGGTATAAGGGTTGTATTACTAGAGAAAAGTAGATAGAAGAAGCCACCAGCTTGGTATTGTCCATTAATTTATACACTGATGAGCTCAACATATTTGCATTTAAAAAGATATTCAACAAGAAGACACTAAAGACTGGAACATGGCTCAGTCAGTAAAACACTTGCTTTCCAAGTATGAGGAGTTGAATTTGTCCCCATTGTAAAACGCTGGGTATGGAGGCATGCGTTTGTAATTCTAGAAATGGTGAGACTGGTGGTAGAGAAGGGAGGACCCTGGAACTCACTGGCCAGCTAGTGGGCCTATCTATTGACGTTCCAGACCAGAGAGACCCTGACTCAAACAAAAGGCACCTGAGAAATAATATTCAAGATTGTCTTCTGCCCTACACATGCACATACGCATGCACACACACACGCACGGTCCCAGGACACACACATCCTGTTCTGGATTTCCCCAGTACTGTCATATAGGAAGACATATGCTGCACTTAAGTGAGGTTAGTGCTCCTGATATGAGTCTTGTTCATTCTTAGATGTAAGCAGGGTGATATCCATGCTACTGGACATATGGCTAATTACAGTCTTGGGATTTGGCTGAGTCCATCACCAGCTAACCTGCAAATACACACACCCTTGATTTATCATCCTCTTTTCATCAAACTGGGCTCATAATAATGATTAAACAGAAACTACAGTAACAATTCTAGGGAACAGGAAGATGAAAAATGTATAGTGAATTTACAGACTTTTGTGTTAGGAACAATCTCAAATGTTGACCAGAAGAACTCTTCAATCACAAAAACCACTACACTGCCTCTCTCTAGAGATGAAGATACAGGCATGAAGATGTCAAGACTGGTTGTGCATAGTGGCAGACTTTGCTCTCTGGCTTGCACTGAAGGGAGAGAAGTGGAGTGGACACTTGCTGTGGGAAGCTGATGAAAAAGCCCTGAAGAGAAGGAAAGGAAAGGGTGGCGGGGCCAGTGACACTAGGTTCCTGCTCATACAGGAAGATGAAGTGATAAGGGAAAAAAAATCTATGAGGTGAGCTGAGGGAAAACTCAGGCTATGCTTGTCCTTGATGGGCTACCAATATGGCTGTACTCATGGCCACAGTGGCCTACTTCTTATAGTAAAAAGCAGAGAGCTGGGGAAGACTGCCATCCAAGGAAGACAGATCCAGTTGATCTAAATGGGATCACAATAAAGCTCTCACCTTGAAATCCAACTTCCAGCTCTGTGTAAGTAGGAGGCGACGGTGTTAAACACTCAACATTTTTTTTTAAATTTTTATTTTTCCAAAATTGAAGCTTCTGGGTCATTAAAGGAAGACATTTTTAGCTTGAAAGCTCCTATGGTTTAGTCAACTGCTTCGATGGCCTCAGGTTCTAATGTATATTAGAAAGTTGTTTCAACATGGAGAGCCCAACTTAGAGGTGAGAGGATTCTAGACTGGAAAAAAAAATATCCTCTGGTCCCCACAAAAGCGTAGAAAACAAATAACAACGGGCAGGAAAAGTCAGAAGGAGACATGCTGAACTCAGTGTGTCAAAGTCTGTCCAGAATGCTGATCTAAGACACACTCCAGTGAGGCTGCTGGTGTTGAAGAGACAAGATTAAAAAATGCCAGGACAGCATAGGCAAGTCCTTTATAATTCCTGCTTTACAATTAATGTCTGTCAGAGATACTGGGCCAAAAGGCTGAAGATAGATGCTCCAATGTATTGAGAGAAATTGGGGACTGTCCAGGCAACCAGTTGTCTGTCATTAGTTTTGGAAGCTGCTGGCTCTGCACTTCCTGTTTATTCAGATATATTTATCCTTCTCGGGTCTGTGATGTGGTTGAAGACTAGATAGTTATAGTCTCACAGTTAAGTTTTAAGTTGTTTAGAAATTAAGAGGATGTTCTAGGTCTGAGAAGAAGTCTTTAAGTTAGCAATTCAAGTTAGGAAGGAAAATTAGTTACATATAGAACTTTAAACTCACCGAGATAGGTAGATAATAGAACATTATTATCAGTTGCCAAATACGTATGGACTGGGCATTGGGAATGTATGTTATACCTTATAATTTTCATAATTGTTGCCTAATTGTTCTTATTAGTTTGTATTGTATTTATTGCTACAAGAAAAAAGAGTCTTATTAGACTAAAAGGGGGAGCTGTTGCAGAGAAAAAAGATACACCTCCAAAAAAACAAAGGTAGATAGAAGGGAAAGGGTGGAACTGGGGGGAGAAGAAAGAGGAGACTGTGATTGAGATGTAAATTGAAGAAATAAATAAATGTTGAAAAAAAAACCAAACAAATTATCCTAAAGTTACTTCAACAACCAGTGAAAGACACAGCTACAACACACAAACATGAAAGGCCTAACTTCCCAACACAGAGCATCACCTTCTAGGCCAAGGTGTTTTGGACTCAGTTCTCCCTTCACCCAGAGGAATAAACATTTGTCTAGTCCAAATTTCCAGGGAGTCAAAATAGGTGTCAAAGAAAAGCCTAGTAAAAACCCTGCAAACCCAGACCAAACCTGAGCTCTCTGCGGAGCTGGCAAGGCTCTGGCAAGAGGTCCATTCCATAGCAACTGCAGAAACACCTGATTGATTGGATGAACAGAACTGCAGACGGCCAAAGGGTTCATTTCGACCCAGAGGAAAATGAAGAAAGAAGGGCTTGAGGCGATGGACACATGAAATCAGCCGACTATTAAACAGCCAAGAGCTCGTGAGACAGCATTTTACTTTGCTGTTCTTGCCTACATGCCAGATAAGAATGCCATTTTTAATGTGGGAAAACAAGCAACAACAACAAAACCTGTTATAATGCAGGTCCTTCAAGAGTTCGCAACATGTGAGAAAAAAAGGGGTGGGGATGTGTGTGGAGGGGGGATGTGGACACATTCAGCATGTCACTGAGAGTCTGTTCAAAGGCAAGGATGTTGTCACAAGTTAATGATGCATAAAAGACTAGAATATCAACAAAGGACAGCACACTAGCCTGGTCTCTCAGTCTGTTTGCTTCACAGTAGCAGCATTCACTGGTTTTGTGAGCGCAGCTCAATTGTATTTATGCTCAGAATTCAACATTGAGAGCTCAAGTTTCAAAGTATTTTACAATTCCAAACTTGGTTGTTTTCCTTACCCCTAGTGTTTTCAGAGGGTGGGGAGGACTTTCTTTGTATAGTCACAGTTTGCTACTTATAATGAAGATTTTCATAAATAAAGATAGAAAAATATTCCCATGAAAAGAAGGAAAGTTGATTGTTAATCCCCTGGTTCTATGAGCTTAATGGTGGTCCTACCAAAATATTCAAACTCATCTTGTAATTCTCCTCATGTTTATGGAACTTTATAGCCAAGGCCCTGCTCCTGGGAGACAGGAAAGGAAGAAGATGGCTCCCACAGAGGCAGCCTCAGCAGGCTAGCATAGCCCCATTTCCTCTCAGGCTAGATTCATCCTCTGGCCTCTGCTTCCTGCATTCCTTCAGCTCTTCTCTGACTGGCTTTCACCCATGCTGCTCCTGTATAGAGAATGCCCTCTCCTGCCATTGGTCCAAAGCTAACCAGTCTCTCATACTTCAGCAGAACCCAGCAGGGCATGCTGCCTTCCATCTCCCTTAAGGGAAGCCCTGTGACTTTCTTCCCCACATCCGTCACACTTGAGTACACATTTCTGTAGTGGAAGAAATAATTGACTCTAAAGCCAAGAGAAACATATTCTGAGTTCCCTGGGGGAAATCCTAGCTATTATGGCACAGAGAAGACTGACGGGGGTACTTCCCCAGTGTGCTCTGAGTTGGACAAAGGGAAGAAGGGAGAGGAGAGAGGAGACAGCCGGCCTGTGAGTCTGTTCCTGCTGTAGAATCACTGTGGACTAGCCAGCTGCAGGACTGCCACAGAGATGCATCCGTGGGTTACTGTAACATCCTTCCCCCAGAGGGCATTTCCTCATGGCCCAGTCATCTGTATGTGGGAAGAGGAAGGAGCTACCCCTGCTTTAAAGAGGCCCCATGGCTTGCCCTCATCTTGGGTAGTAGGAAGGCAAGCTCAGACACTTAGAGACCCTGAAACCCAGGGCTCCACTGATTTCTGCAGATGTGGTAGCTTCTAAAAGGCTTTTTTTTTTCCAACCAGAATTAAAGCAATCAAGATTCCACTCCTGTATTTGATGGGAGAGGCCAGGGCAAAACATAGCCCTCATCCGGGGCACTGCTGATCCAATTAAGATAGCGGTTTTTGGCTTCTCATTAGCGTTTTGAATTGGCCTGAGATCATTATTAAAAATTGCTGTATTGCAGTTGGATGTAAAGCTCTAACCTAGAAGGAAACGGAAGCTAATGACTGATGTTTGAAGGTGTCAAGGGTGGTACAGTAGGACGTTCACTAGAACAGCCAACACCAGAGAAAAATTTCACTTTACAAATCATCAAACAGGAGGCCCAGAACTTCTAACAAGTTCCAGTAGCCTGATTAGGATTAATGATATGGCTTCTGGAGGGAAGAAGCAGGGTGCTCACACCAGCCAACCCAGTAATGAGCCATGTTGAAAACCAGTGAGCTAGGCCAGTGTGTGGCCTGGGGTGGTTACTGCTGGCCATTTTTAGTGTTCTAGTTCATAGAACTCTGGCTTATCAGGTAGTGAACTTTCAGTCCTGGGGAGTTTACTGTTAGAAACATGGCGGTAGTTCCTTTGTTTAACAACATACCTTTGCAGAATCTCATTCCTCCTTTATACTTAATTGGCGCAGGTTCTCCTGAGCAACAGCAGAGAAGTCCTTTGAAGGATACAACCTTCCCCAAGCCCTGTGGGTTGTCAGGTACCAGGCTGTGGTGCAGAGCTTCTCCACAGCCTGCCTCCATAGCCCACAGGGAAAACTGGGTCAGGACCAACTGACATCTGTACCCATGTGGACAGAACACCCTGGTAGACTCTTTGGACTCTCTGATGGAACTATTACCCTAACGTAAAGATGACAGTGTCAGACTGCTTGCTAGGGGGGTTCTCCGGAGCTTGTTTGCAGACATGCTTCTGGACCCAGGGATCTACTGGCTGACAGATGCCAACTGTGAGTACACGGCAGGGCCAGCAGGCACAGCAGGAACCTAAGGGCTACCAGTGTAAGGAACAGTGAATGACACTGTAGTGAGAGCATTTGTACTGGCTTGTTTTATGTCAACTTGAGAAAAGTTAGAGTCATCAGAGAAGGAGGAGCCTCAAATGATAAAATGTCTCCATAAGATCCAGCTGTAGAGCATTTTCTTAATCAGTGATCCATGGGGGGAGGGCCCAGCCCATTTGAGGTTGTATTATCTCTGGGGTTCTTTAAGAAAGCAGGCTAAGGAAGCCACGGGAAGCAAGCAAGTAAGCAGCACTCCTCCATGGCCTCTGAATCAGCTCCTGCCTCCAGGTTTCAAACCTGCTTGAGTTCCTGTTCTGACTTCTTCCAATGGACTATGATCTGGAAAAGTAGGCCAAATAAAACCTTTCCTCCCCAACTTGCTTTCTGGTGGTATTTTCATCGCAGCAATAGAAACCCTACCTAAGACAAGTTGGTACCAGAAGTGGGGTATTGGTGCAAGAGACCCGACTATGTTTTTGGGAGGGCTGTGGAAGAACTTTGGAACTTTGGGATAGAAAAGCCAGTGAGTGTTGAGAGCTCAATGGGATGTTCTATGGAGCTTGGAAGATAAGAATGTGGAGAGCAATGCAGAGAATGGAGGCCTGACTTGTGAAGTTCAAAGATTCTATCAGGACAATTTGCTATTTTGATTTAAGAAGCTTTGATTCTGGCCCTGAAGAATCAGTTGTGATTAACAAAATACCAGAACTACTAAAACGAAATCTTTGCTTTGCTAGGATACTCAATGGTGGTCAGCTGGAGGTGAGAATTTAGCAGTGATTAAGAAGAGCCAACATCATTGAGAGGAAATATTCTGGGAAGTATTTCCTGAAAGTCAACATGCAGAAGCTATGTTCCAGAGGTGGGCAAGGTTGTACCTCAGGCTGGCAGCCAAACTTATGTGGTGTAAGAATTACCCAGTTAGTGCTGGTTTTGAGCCTAGAGGTTAAGCTGCATGTGTGCAGAGGGAAGAGCCAGAGAAGGGACACAAGCTCTTTGGAGAAAGTCTAAAAGATCACAGGTGGATCCTAGACATTGGGTGGTTGGAGTTCAGTTTTGCTTTTCAGTGTGCCCTCATTTTTCCTTCCTGGAGTAAGAAAGTATTTGATTTATTTTTGATTTTACTGGAGCCCACAGTTAAGAGACTTTGAATTTTAAAAGACTTTGGATTTTTAAACAGATTGGCTATTTTTTTAAGGGATTGAAATTTTCATGTGTTTGAATTTTTAAAGACTGTGGGACTTTTAAAGTCATTTATGTTTTTAATGTGACATCTTGGAAATGAATAAGAAAGGAAGGGTTACGGCTTACTAGTGATGTGTTTGTGTTTCAGGTTGACAAGGGGTTGGTTGTACTGGCTGGTTTTATGTCAGTCTGGCACAAGTTACAATCATCAGAGAGGAAGAAGCCTCAATTGAGAAAGCACCTCCATAAGATCCGGCAGTAAGACATTTTCTTAATTCATGATCAATGGGGCCCAGTCAATTGGGTGGTGCCATCCCTGGGCTGCTGGTTTTGGGTTCTATAAGAAAGCAGGCTGAGCAAGCCACAGGAAGCAAGCGGTGAGCAGCACTCTTCCATGGCCTCTGTATCAGCTCCTGCCTCTAAGTTCCAGCCCTGTTCTGTTCTGACTTCCTCTGATGATGGACTATGATCTGAAAGTATTAGCCAAATGTACCCTTTCCTCCTCAACTTGATTTTGGTCACGGTGTTTCATAACAGCAACAGAACCCCTAACTAAGACAGCATTAATGGACCATGAGAGAAAGGACATACAGAATTTGAGCTTTCAATTTTACCAAGAGAAAGCCTGAAATTTTGAATTTGAAAATCTACATTCTTATTAAAAGGCTACAGAAGCCAAAGAAAAACCGAACAAATAGAGGAAAAAATATCTCACCAATGTCAAACATGCAGGACTTGGGATGACTAGCTTTAAAAAAAAAAATAAAAGTAGATGGAGGCTGGTGTGAGCTCTTCAGAACAGAAGAAACACTCATTACCTCACTACTGTGTTGCCCCAGATTGCTATTGTAGGTTCACACTGCAGACAAATGTATGACAAAATTCTCATTTCCTGCCTCTTTGTTCAACACAAAATCAAAATCCCCTCCCCTATCCCCATTAATCCCCTGCTCCATTAGAAGTCTTGTCACTGAAAATAATTCCATGTTTTTACAATATTTCAGACACTGTTCCAGGAGGAAATGCTTCAAACTCTGTCTTGTGTATAGCAAAGCTAACTAGATTAAGTATATCTTCCGAGGGTGGTGGCTCGATCCAGGAAGGCTGGCAAGGGGCTGCTCATTCCACGCATAAAGACTCAGGAGACAGGAAACGACTGTGATGCCGGAGAGCGACTCACCTTGAGAAGTTGAGGAAGTGAACGTGTCTCGTGAATAAGTAGGGCTGTTGGGTAGTGCTTATGTTCTTAATCAGCTCCATCTAGTAAAAGAAGGGCGGGATTAGCATGTGCAGCCACTGACTCCCCAAGCCACAGGCTAAACATTATCTTCCCTCCTCCTTTCCTCTCCACTCATTTCTTCTGGGCCAGAGACAAGCCGCTGAACTTGTTGCAAAGTGTGAGCTTTCTCAGGAGGTTCCTTGACAAACCAAGGTCCTCTCCAGACTGATAGCTAGCCCTGTAACAACTATTGCTAGGAAGACAATGCAGTGGATTAAGTATTTTCTTCTTTTTTTTAAAGTGTGTGTGTGAGAATACAATCCTGGGTGTCAGTCCTCACCTCCACCTTAAGAGAGGGTTTATTGGCTGCCTTTTCTCTGTGTATGCCAAGCCAGCCAGTTTAGGAGTTCCAAGTATTCTCTTGCGTCCATTTCCCATCCTGCCATGGGATCGTGGAGATTACAGGAGCTGGTGCATGGCTTTTCCATGGGCTCTGGGCACATGAACTCAGGTCCTCACATGTGCGTGGCTAGCACTCTTCCCCCACTGAGCCATCTCCTCAGCCCCAGATTAAATAAGTTTAACTGGAAACATGAACATTTTGCAGCACTGAACTACCAGTAAGAGAATACTTTTAATTACCTCCTTTAAAGTAAACCAGGAAAAGGTGTTAATCATTTTCTTATATTTCTGGGACATTACTGAGATTACAGAAATATTTCAAAGTAGTGTTGTAGGATTTAGAGTGGAAATAAAATAAGTACCCCTTCATTATTTTTCTCTTTGATTATAGAAATTTATAAGGAACATATTTCATGGGGAACTCACAGGCCTCTGAGAATCTTGGGGTGTTTTGCTGGGTGGTCATGTGAATTATTTATTTGCAGTTATCAGTAAGGCAAAAAGCATTTTATGTTTGTTTAAACTGACTTTTATGATCTGCAGGGACATGTCATGATACAGAAAATGTGTAGTGAAATGAGTTTGAAATTCCAGGCATTCTTAGGCCTCCCTGACATCCTGAATTCTTTCTCCAGAATTTTCAGTTGGCCCCACCAAAATGGACATGCTGATCTTTTTTTTTTCTTTTTTTTATTGCATTTTGAAGACTGCAACTGTAGAAGAACACCACGTAAGCAGTATTTCAGATTTTATGAACTAGAGGAAGTTGAAAACCAGAAAGAAAAATGGCCATTCACAAGTCAAAGCATAGCAGCAAGGATAACAGTGAACCAGCAGTCTAGACCGACCTTCAGTTGTTCTCAAACATGAAAAGCCCTGGGTCCCAAAGGTCTAACACAGGGGCTGGCCCATGTGTATACTCTTGATTATTACTCATGTGATGAATTAACTCGACCAAGTACATACTCCTTTATAGACCCAGACGATCTGTCTAAACTAATTGGCTAGTTATTCCTGCGTATAATGAATGGAGATATCAAGTTGAATTTAATAGTTAAATAAATGGCCCAGCTCCTAAACCTGGGGGTTTTGTTAGTTGGTAGAAGCTGGGGGAAAGAATGGGTGAGTAATGGCCTGGACCTTCCTCTGGCTTGAGTGCAAAGGGGTCGACATTGGATCCTGTTTCTCTCCAGTTTCCCTTCTAAGGGCCCCCTGCATGCCCTTGCTTCTGGTAGTCAACCTTGCTGCTTGGGCACACTGTTAGCTCTGGCTTGTGATGGATTGCCCACAGGCATAAGCATATAAACATATGCTAGTATGCCTCAGATGATGGCTGCTTAGGAAAAGAAATTTGCCTGTGTGTGTGTTTAAGATAAAGATGATTCGTGCTTTTATCTCTGAATGATTTCAATTCAGATAGTTCCCTGTGTGCGTAAAAGTCATATGAGAATGACACATATGCCCCCGGTAGCACTGAAGAAGCAAACTGAAAAAGACACTGGCTTTTTCCATCACTCAACACTCTAGCACCCCTTCGAAAAACATATCAATGTGTTCCATTTAATGACAGAAGGTAATGGTTAGACTTTTGAGAACAGTACCGTAATAGTCATAAAGCTGTCTATTTCTCAAGGAAAAATGGATTCACAGTGACGGTGTAGAGCTCTTTCTAGACGTATCTTTAAACAGACTCAAGATGCCAACAGTCATGTTTAGTGCAGCAGTAGAGTGAGGGCAGAATGTATCCCTCCCTTCCATGGTCTGTCACTGCTCCCCAAGCACTAAAATCACTTGTGGCACATGCACAGGCTGAACAGTCCTTGTTCAAGCATCTTTTGACCTTCACAAATGCTAACGCTTGCACCCACTTCTGGTGACAAGCCATGGCCTCCTGAACTCCTGCTGCCCAACATCCAACCCTCCTGCAGTCATTAGAAGCCTGCCCTCTCTTTTTGTCTTGATCTTCCTTGTACTGGTACCATAATGACAGTCTCCACAGAGTACACACTCCTGCTGTTTCTGGCTCACACAGGGCCAATCTGGCTTCTTCCTGGTTCGACTGCATATGTCCACTCGCCTATTTACTAGTGCTCAGGAGATAAACACACACACACTGTGGGTGGAAAGACTGAAGACTCTTCCAGTGGTGCTGCTGGGTCCACCAGACCCAGACTCTTGAGTCTCATCCATTTCACTTTTTAACCCACCCTGATGCATTCTGGGACAGTCTGGCTCCGGTTACAGTATTCTTCATATCCCATCAAAGTAGACTCCTCTTTATTCCTTCCATAACCAACATCCATACCAAAGCCTGACCAGGATGAAGCTTGGCAATAAGCTTCCTCTTTCTGGAATAGTCTGCCCTCTCTCCCCTCCTCCCTTAAATATCTCCCTCTTCCAGCTCGGCTTTCTGCATCCCACCATTCTTCAGCATCCATGACCTCCAGTCTCAGACAATATAACACTTGGTATGTGGCTACAAAAAAAAAAAATATATTGGCTCCTTGCTCTCAAAAAGTTCAGAGTGTTGAAAGTGAAACAGACCAGAGGGAAGGTGAAATCCAGGAATAAAACCCAGGGTGGAAGGCACACAGGCGTTGTGTCCAGTCTTCCTGCAGGGACAGAATGAGCACTTCTCTCCTATGGGGGTATCCTCTGTGGCATGGAAAGATTAACAGTAAAAAGGAGACATTGTGGGTGTAGTGCAAAGTGAAGGTAAGAAACAAACACACAATGGCATGAGTTCAAGAAGCTGTAAGAATTGTCTGTACCACAGGCTGGGTCTTGCAGTTAGCTTTAAATGCCAACTTGAGCCAGCCTAGAGTCCTCTGAGAGGAACTGCTTTGGTCAGATTGGGCACCTCTGCGGGGGGATCATCTTGATTACTAACCGAGGCAGCACTACCGTAACTAGGTGGTCCTGAGGTGTATGAGGAAGCTAGCTAAGCCTAAGCCTGTGAGCATGTCAGAGAGTGATCCAGCAAGCAGTGTTCAGTCTGTTTCAGGCTCCTACCCTGACGCTCCTCAATGACGAACCATGACCTGGATATATATAAGTCAAATAAGCCCTTTCCTACTTACACTGCTTTTGGTCAGAGTGTTTTAACTATAGAAAGGATTTTAGGCCAGCCAGTACAGCAGTGGTTCTCAACCTTTCTGAGGCTAAAATGCTTTAATACAGTTCCTCTGCTGTTGGGCGGTGCAAACTGTGTTCTATCCTCCAGCAGATGCTGAGGGGAGCAAGCATGAGGACTCTTGGCTCAGTTAAGAGGATGAAGAACTTCAGGGAGGGATGTGAGGGAGATGGAAGCAAGGAGCTTGGTGGCCACCTGGTGATAGAAACCCAGGAAAAGTCTAAACACCATCTCTCCTTCGTCCTCAGCTAGGACAATGAACACACTGTGGTACTCATCTGTGGCAACGGGAAGCCTGGAGGAGAAGCAAATTTGGCTGCAGAAAGAGGAGAAGTGGATTTGCCTAGAAACAAGGCACACTTCTTCAGCTCTTCATCTGTGGAGGTTTCAGGACACCCTTTTGATGACCCACTGTAGCTGAGAACATATTCTCTCTCTTACTTAGACTAAATTCCATGAGGGTTGGGGCCGGCTTATTTGTTCCCTTAAGTCTCTCCAGGTATCTGCAGGGAATCTGACCAGGAGTGGTTTATGGGATGAAGATATCAAGGAACTCATCCCTAACCGAAGACATAACTATATATCACCCAGGCAATACATTCAGCCTTTCCTGTAACAGACTGGCATGTTCACTGTCCTACGTGAGGCTCACTGTCAGCATACCCCCTTATAATATTCAAAATGTAGCAATGCCAAGCAAAGTCATTTTTCTAAGTGTTGGAGGAAGGCTGTGTTACATATCATACCAAGCTGTTCTTCATGTACCTGTTAGCATTTAATACTCCCAGAGTCAGGTATTATTACCCATACTTTGACATTAAGAAACTGGGGCACAGAAAGGGTATATAGATTTCTTTAAAGATTAATTTTATTTTGAATGATGTGTATGTGTGTGGGTTATGCACGTGAGTGCAGGCGCCAGAGGAGAGAGGCATCAGATGTCCTGGAGCTGGAGTTACAGGGAGCTATGAGCTGTCTAACATGGATGCTAGGAATTGAATTTGGGGTCTCTTTGAGAGCAGCATGTGCTCTTAATTACCATGCCATCTCCCCAGCCCTGGTGTACATATTTTGTAGTCTCGATGATCCAAAAGATGGTGCCAGATTTCAAACCCTGTAGTCCTGTTCTTCATCCCCAGGTGGCAGTCTACTCACCCTTCCCAGCTAACTATCTATACATGAACTTAGAAAACGGAAACGAGGAAAAGGCCAGAACTAAGCCCACTTACCACACAGAGGTGAGGCTAGGGGGCAGTTTCTAATGGTTTGCTGACATTTTCTTCCTCCCTCTCGCCCTCACACCAGTGTGGGAGAACACAGACATTTATCTGCAACTGTGAAGATGACTTTCCTCCTGACATCTTTGGGGAAATGCTTGTCAGCTTGTCAACAGGAAGGGTACCCAGCCCTACCTTGGTCTGAACTCTTGTGTCACGCATGAGCAACTAGATGTCCTGTAATTTTACAAAGCACCTTAAATCAAAGACGGGATGTGTGCCTTATTAACATACCAAAAACGGAAGCAAACAGCCCGGAGGAGTAATGGCAGCTCCTTTCTCAACCTTAGAGGTTGAGAGGGATGACTGAAGGTCTCGGACTACTTGCTGTCTTCTTGGGGTACAGGGAGGACCCCAGCAGCGTCCCTTTTTCTACCTTAAGCTCGGGGCTACAATAACAAGAGAAGCACACACATGCAGTGAAGAAGCAGTCCACCAGGGGGAGCAATAACATGAGTGTGGCAAAGAACTTGGGTCTGAAGTAGATACAGAAAATTAATGGATACAATTCAAACCCAAGGAGAGGAGAAACTATTTTCTTCCAGGTCACATGGCTTCTCACCTTTGTCCTCTTTTCTTGACTCCAGGTTGCATTAGAGGACTCTGGTTTTGCTAAGGACCCCAAGACAATGTAGAACCCATGCCCTTGACTGAGTGGGCTTGATTCTACAGTCAGCTTGAAGAAGTACTCTACAACGCCATTGGGAGACAGAGCCCATTGGCTCTGGGATGACACTGTCTGTCTTTTTGCAAAGGCAGGAAGCCTTCAGGCTTACTCCGACAGGCTTTTCCAAATCATTTCTAGAAGATACTTCGATAGCATGTGGAAGGAGACAAGCAGGGGGAAAAGTATCTGATGTGGTGTAATGACTACACGCTGTACTCTCAGCTACCTGGGAGGCTGAGGCAGAAGGGTCATGAGTTCAAGGCCAGCCTGGGCTACATAATGAGGAGGGTTTGTTTCAAAACAAAAATTAAAACCTCTTAAAGCCTTCTGAGACTTGAGAGAGTCACGGGTGTCAGAAGTTCCTTGCTTGGAGGATTTACCTGTCACAACCACCCTCCATGAAGAGAGTCTTTACTGGAGTTTGTGATATGGTTACCCTCAGGAGTGTCTCCTCAGAAACACACATACCTGGGTGCTTCCCTGCAAACCTACCCCTTTGTTCCTGCAGTAAGGCACAGGAACACAAAATGTGAAAACACTGTCCGGACGATTCTCACGCCTGGCATGAGAACTGTTTTGAATGGTTCTCCTCTAACTACTGAATCCAATTTTAACTCTTACACTTACCATTCAAATTTAACCAGGATTTGACCCCAACTTGCTTTTATATCTAATTCTTCCACATTCTTTTTTTTTTTTTTAAAGATTTATTTATTATGTATACAGTGTTCTGTCTGCAGGTATATCTGCAGGCCAGAAGAGGGCACCAGATTTCATTATAGATGGTTGTGGGCCACCATGTGGTTGCTGGGAATTGAACTCATGACCTCTGGAAGAGCAGCCAGTGCTCTTAACCGCTGAGCCATCTCTCCAGCCCTCCACATTCTTTTTGACTTAGGTATATTTGTGTCCATTCTTCTTGTACACAATTATTTATCCCTGAAATGGAGAGTGCTAATACTTTCCTAACAAAATTGCTACAAAGATTGGAAATCAGTTGCATGAACAACAAGCATTGTGCCTCATGCTCAGTACCCACCATTAGCAGCAGACCCTCAATGAACATCCATTAAAATAAATGAATAAACACAGAAAGAACCAGCTGATCAAACAGAGGCTGGAGGACCAAGCACATGGGGGGGGGGGTTAGAGGCATCTCTATGGCCTCAAGAACTTTCCAGAAGAACCGTGGTTATTGCTATTTTTTAAAGTCTTGTTGCTTTATACTCAGAACTCAGACTTGAATGTTGATGTTCGACACAGTGTAAGGCAATGCCATGCTGCGCTGCTCTGTGCCAAGAGATCAGTGCAGTCTGAAGCACATGGGCATAGGACTGCCACCTCTCCCACCCTCTGAATGATTTCCAAGGCTTAGGTCATTTGAATGGCTACTGGACCCAGTTAGAGTGGATGTGAGGTTTATAGTGAAATAGTAACCTGTCCTGGTGTGATGGATGAGAGGACGTAGATGAGGCCAGCGCTTCCCAAGTTATGATGCATAAATTCTGTAGGATCCAAAGGACAGGACACACGTAAAAATCCCTCGATCAACTAAGAATGGGAAATTATAGGAGAAACTTGGTGTTTAAAGTACATGTGCATATATATATGTATATGTAATATATATGTATATACATATATATGTATATAAAATGTGTATATTTATGTGAGTATGTAGGAATAGATGGATGGATGGATGGATGGATGGATAGACAGAGATGGATAGATAGATAGATAGATAGATAGACAGATAGACAGACAGCTAGATAGTAATATGCTTGGTGTCTGAGTATGAGGACTAGACTTCAGATGCCTAGCCCTCATAAATGGGGCAGGCATGGCGATCTGTCTGTGATCCCAGGACTCAAGAGGTGAAGACACAGATTCGCAGGGCAAGCTGGTGAGCCAAGAAACTCTGCGTTTAGTGAGAATCCCTTCCTCAGGAAATAAAGCAAAGAATGATGGAGGAAGGTAGCCAATGTCAAGCTCTGGCCTACACACACTCTCACAGACAGACAGAAAGACAGACAAACACATGGTCCCCAGCACATGTATACATGTGAGCACACACACATGTGAACATGCAAACACACACACAGTCACCACCTCATGCATACACACGCATACAGTCACCAACACACACACACGTGTGCCCACATACATGTGAACATGCAAATACATGCATGCATACCACACATATACAGTATATGTGTATATGTCTTAAGAGTGTCAGATTTGAAAATGTGAATAATCACTATGAATGTCCTAGATGAAAACAAGGAACAGAGTAGCCCCCAAATTTAGGAGCCATGCACTTTTCCCTTCTTCATCAATGGAGTGAGCTTAGAGCCCCAGGGAGCACACTTTGGGGAAATGCTGACACGTGAGGATTCTGACAGGGCTTTCTCTGCCTGGCTGCTACATCACAGAAAAACTGCCTGTGTCACTTCATTTTTCTTTTTTTTAAGAATTTTTTGGACTTTTCCCCAGCATTTCCAGAAGAAGCGCATCGAGACCCTAGGCTTCCAAAAATCTTTCCAGGAGATTGACCATTGCATTATGGGAACAGCCTTTGGATCTGGGAGAGCCCTGGTCCAAGTCCAGTCTTCAAACCCAGCCACTACAGTATAATTATTTTTTTTGGAAAGTGACGAATTATCTCAGGTTCTCACCCAGAGAACAAGGTAAAGTTTACTTACTCACTGGTATATTTTTGGTCCCAAATGGTTAAATGATATAATTAGAGGAAACAGTTCACTCATAGGCATTGCTTCCCATTTGTTTTATAGATCCTTGGGACCTTCAGTAGAAAAATGAATAGTGAAGTGATTTGCTTTTGCTAATCTTTGAGTTTCAGAGGCCCCAGTTTTTTTCCTTCTTCTAACCAGAATAACTGTGGATTCCTCTCTCAGTGAGATGCCCGTCGCCCTCTGACCTTGCTGTACTTAGAACACTATAATGAAGCCACCTGAAGACTAGCAAACATGCTGTGAAGATTCTTGGCCATCACTCCTTGCCTTTCGGGGAAGGGGAGAGGTTTCCCATCACTAGATAGAATTTCCATTTTGCAACAGATCACATAAATCATGCCCCCTTAACTGAAACCTATATTTAGGTTATAGATGAAACAGTATCACCGTGAGTTTGTATTATATGCAATGCAAAGTGCCAACACTTGGCCAGCAGCAGTTACAAGCTCTTCTGTGGAGGAGGAATTATTCAAAGTACAATCTTCAAAGGTGTGTCTATTTCTATGAGAGCGGATGTAATGGGATTTTTACAGTCACCTCAACATTTGGTGTCTTCATGTTCCCTTTCCTGCTTAACAATCCCCTAGGCTATAAAGTTTTAACCCTTAACTGTGCATGTGCAGATGTGTGTTTGCACATGTGTGTGCACATGTATGCATGATGACAATCATCATTTAGGGAAAAATGGATGTGTTCATCTAGTTCCAGTCCAGTGAAATACCTTGTGGTTGAATGAAATGGCACCAATAATCCCAGTCCTGTAAGTGGATGCAGTTTTGAAGTTGATTAATAAGTCAGTACTTTGGATCATGGAACATGTTTTCTTATGAAAAAAAAAAAAGTTTTTCCCCTGTAAATACAGACCTGGCCCAGCACACAAGAAACTGCTTAACTCCTGCAGTACCTGAAGCAAAGCTATCATCATCATCATCATCATCATCATCATCATCATCATCATCATTATTTTCTTTTGAGTGAACAATGTTTCCATGGGAACAATTTTCAGAGTTCTACTGTTTAAGGATGAGAGTCACTGCCTATAAAATTTTAACTAGTCTCCTAAGTCACACGGCCCTTTTCCCTCTAATAAATTACCAAAAAGAGAAGCTATTAATACCACAAATTATTTCCTGAGTATGTTAACTTAAAATGATATTTCTTTCTCTGCTGTCATATGTACTTTCAAACTTTAGTGAAAGGGATCACACAGAACAAGGACAAGTCTCTCAGAACATCATGGAGACAGAACAGACCTGGCTTGTTGTCCTTCTGCTTCTTGGCGACTTTCCTGTGTACAGGAGCCAGGGAAGCAAGGAGTACGGTCCCCATCTTTATTTTCACATCACACTTGTATATCTGCATTTCCTTCCAAGTCTTTACCTTTGTTTTAGTCTTGTTTTTTTTTTTTAAAACTCGTGTTGAAATTTAATAGGAATCTTCAATAATTGATGAAATACAGTCTGGGTCACACTGACCACAGGAATCAGAACCACATAACACATGGAATATGCTAGAAGTTGTATAAAATATATCACAGAATCACAGTGCTGGGAAGAACCTAAAAATTGTCTCGCCTCTTCCCTGGCTTCCAGACAAACCAACCATTCCAAACAGATGAGAGCTTCCCTTTCAGAGGGGAAGGATGACGTCTTTAACTCTTTCTAGTAACCACCTATTCGCAGTCAGTATATTTCTGTTAGCTTTTTATTTAAATTATATCCATGATTACAACTGTATTTTCATTTCTGATATTCAAAACAGGGAATAAAGTAGCCTTATCTATTTAAAACTTCCATGGTGCATTTAACATTAGAATATTGTGTTCTTCCCTGAGATGTTCCTGAACATCCTAGAGCCTGATCCTTCAGTCCCTCTCCTAATGTTTTCTGGGGTGTTTGCATGCCTTCAATAATGGGCACCTGAATTTGGAAACGGAGTCTTACAAGATATGTGGGAATTCTGCATGGTATGCACACACAGCAACATTCAGGCATAATCTGATAAGCAAGCCCTAAAACTGGGATACAAAGGAAAGTAAAATTTAATAACTATAATAAAATTATAAGAACATAGACTATTTATAGTCATTTTCTTCTGGGTAGTAAAAAAGCTCATAATCGGCTAAGGGAATCAAAGGGATTCTGTCACTATTAAACAAATTATGCATAAAAATGATCTCTTACCCCCCATCTATCTGTCTGTCTGTCTGTCTCTATCTCTGTCTCTCTCTTTGAGACAGGATCTCACCATGTAACTCTGGCTGGCCTGCAACTCACTATGGAAAGTAGGCTGGCCTTCAATCCATACAGACAGGCCTGGCTATGCCTCCCTAATGCTGGTATTAGAGGTGTGGTGCTACCATGCCCAGCTTCTCAGCTTTAAATGCCAAAATACTCTTTCTTTTCATTCTTTGAGTTTAGTATGTACATATGCACAGGTATTCATAGCATGTATGCATTTGTGTGTGAACATGCTTATGGAGGCCAGGGATTTCAACTTCAGCCTTTCACAGTGGCTTCTTCACCTTCTTATTGAAAAAAAAAAATGTGTGCACACAATGTGTGTTTCTGTGTGTATGCAAATGCACATTTGTGTATGTGAATGTGTGTGTGTCATACACATGTACAGAGGTCAGAGGACAACCTTGGGAGTCAGTCCTTACCTCCCACCTTATTTTGAGCTACAGTCTCCGGAGTTTTTGTTTTTGTTTTCCTGCATATGCCAAGGTAGCTGGCCCTGGAGCTTCGGAGAACTCTCCTGTCTCGACTCTCCATTTCATTACAAGAGTGCTTGTGCTACATGTTGGATTTCACAGAGTTTCTCAAGCTCTGTCCTCACACAGTGGGAAGCACTCTTGTCCACTGAGCTATTTCCCCACCCCCACCTTATTATTTGAGATTTCAGTAAACCTGGAGCTCCCTAGACTGGCAATACTGAATGCCCTGCCCACTCCCCAGGGCCACCTGTCTCAGCATACCCAGTCCAGGATTACAGACTTTTCATGTGTAGTCAGCCCTTTGTGTTCGTGCTGGGGAATTTGAACTGAAGCCCTCCCTCATGGTTCATCCTTGGGGGGGCGGGGGGGGGGAGGGCAAACATTTTACTCAATGAGTCACTGCTCCAGCCTAAACATATACTTTTTTCCCTACAGAGAATTACTCTAAGTTCTTTTTTTTTTTTGGTTTTTCGAGACAGGGTTTCTCTGTGTAACAGCTCTGGCTGTCCTGGACTCACTTTGTAGACCAGGTTGGCCTCGAACTCACAATGATCCGCCTGCCTCTGCCTCCCGAGTGCTGGGATTAAAGGCGTGCGCCACCACTGCCCGGCTCTACTCTAAGTTCTTAATATAACTTTTTGAGCATAATAAATCAGGAATGACACCCCTCTGTCTACAAGGTTCTGTGTACCTCCAAGGGGAAGATGATGGCCGAAGAATCGATTTCAGTGTCGTGATCTCGACTTGACAGTAAGTACCACTCATTGGATAACATAAGTTTCTAAAGTGACAAGAGTTTTTGCTTGTTTGTTTGCTGACACTAAGCTGTCGTGGTCTGAATGTGAAATGTCCCCCATAGCCTCATGTCTTTGAACACTTGGTCCCCAGCTGGTGGTGCTGCTTGGAAAGGTTCAGGAACCTTTAGGAGGTGGAGTCTTCATGGAGGAAGTGTGTTTCTGGGAGTGGGATTTGAAGTTTCATAGCCTGGCCCCACTTCCTGTTTTCCCTCTGTACTTCCAGATTGCCAATGCAACATTGAATGCCAGCCTCATGGCCCTGCCTTCTCTGCCATGATGTGACTATCCTCTCTGGAAGTAATCAGCCAAAATAAACCCTCCCCTCTTTCTATGTTGCTTTTAGAAGGATATTTTATCACAATAGAAACTAATGCACAAGTTGACGACAAGCTTTATCTTGCCAAAAGACCACTGAGAATACAGTACCCAAGTCTCCTACACCAACAGCTCCAGGGATAAGTTGTCTTTATCTCTGTATGGGTTTACAAACCCGAACGAGCCTTCAGAACTTCCCGGCCAACAATAGTACTGCCATCCTGCCACAGGGCGTAGCCACCTCTATGTGTAGCTATACTGGGGGCGGGGGGGGGGGGACACCCTGCAAAGTGGGGGAATTCCTTTACTTACACTGAATATAACAAATGTTGTTTTGGAAGCCAAGACTCTCTGAGCTTATTACAACTACTCTTATTCTGAAACCAATCAGATTTCCTAAACAAAGGTTTTCTCTTCCCTATAAAAATTTTGGATACAGATGAGAAAATGCAAAAGAAGAAATGCTAAATGAAAAATTTCTCATTTGACTATGAAGGTATTAGCATTGTTTATTTAATTCAGTAGTTTAAATATTTTGAGATTACGTGTTAATCTATTTTAGCCAAATCGACCATGGCTAACATAGAGTCCATCAGACCTGACAGAAGTACCCACTCGGGAAGACTTCCTGGGTTTCAGATTCCCTGCACAAATCCTACCTTAAGTTTCCTTCTACACCCTGACCGGGCTACAGCATGCAATGGAAACTTTGACATGAAGCATATTCCGTAGGGCACCCGCTAATCATGTGATGTGACAGTAGGAAGGCCGACTTACTTGTTCGTTCTTGGTAAGCCTGGTTTTGTTGTGAATGTCTGACGTGACTAAATTAAACCCATGCTTCTCTGACAAGATTCTCAGAAGCAAAACCACGGTGCGACTGCCACACTTGCCAACTCTGTTGTACACCACCTGGCTGGGGAAGGGAAGGACCTGGAAGGAGAACAAGAGAAGAGGCATCAAACGTGGGTGAAGACGCAAGTCTTCCCGACAACAAAGAATGCGGGGTCTCCATCAGGCCAATGAAAGAGAGAGGGAGCTAGTGTGCAGATAAATCCCCTCATAATCTTCTCAGAGAGAGAACTGCTCTAGCTGCACTCATTCTGACTTGATACTGGTCAAATTTCATGATGTCTTTAAAGACTGATCATGAACTGGCCTCAAAAAGCATAGCACAGAAGGAGGTATGTGCTTCCGGAAAAAAAAATTTCTGCAAGGTATGTTTTATTAGACCAGCTTAGTAAAAGAAAACATAGTGATATTGAAAACTGATGTAGAGGCTGGGTATTGCGGTATACATCTTCAATCTCAGCACTCAGGAGGCAGAGGCAGGTGGATCTCTGTGTATTCGTAGCCAGTCTGTCTACATAGGAAGTTCCAGGACAGCCAGGGCTACATAGTGAGACCCCCGTCATAAACAACCATAACAAAAATGATGTAGAAGTCATCATCATTACAGGAAGTTGTTATCACTGGCAGAAGACCCGCCTACCGGTTAGCAATCACTTCCTTTTCCCACACCATCCCAAGCTCCAATACATTTACAGGCTTTCTGCCTTGTTATTTCACCTAAAGGATTCTAGAAAAACCACCATAAATGAAACAAAACACATGCCTCTCATGTCTGACTTTTACTTAGTAGAATGTTTTCCAGCTCAGCCACACTGCAGAATGACTCAATACCCCATCGTCTTACATGGCTGGGCACCACTGCATTGCATGAACCAACTGGATTCTGTTTACGCATGAGTAGTTAGTTGATGGACATGTGAATCACTCCCACATTTGGCTGCATTGAGTAATACTGCTGTGAGGATTTGTGCTGGTGATTTTGTGTGGACATGTGTTTCCAATCCACACATATACATACCTGCGAGTGCAGCCTTACAACAACCCAACGCTTAGTGTTTTGTACGACTGCCAAACTGTTTTCAATACAGCTGCACCACTTACTATTTCCATCAGCAACATACAAGTATTCCAATTTCTCCATATCCTTGCCAACCTTTGTTACTCCCTGGTTTTGTGTTTTTCTTTATTTTTTATTATAAACATCCCAGTGGGTGTGAAGTGGTATCTCATTGTGGTTTTGAGTTATATTTCCCCAGTGGCTAATAATGTTGACCATCTTTGTGTGTGTGTGCGTGTGTGTGCGTATGTGTGTGTGTGTCCCTCATATTCCAAGAGGAAATGTCCAAAGGAATTATGGAATCACCTTTCCATAAAAACCAAACCAGGCAATTGAACTTTTGATAGTAATTCAATTTAATGCATAAATAGTTGGGGATGATTGCTATCCTGTTGTCTTCTATTCACAAACTCAGGTTGCTTTTCTTCTGATTTCATTATTTAATTTGCTTCACTGATATTTTATAGTGTTCGGTGTAAAGCCTTTATAGTCTCAATTTATTCTTTCTGATGCTTTATAGATGGAATTATTTCCTTAATTTTATTTTTTGGATGGCCCATTACCAGGAATCCAGCTAATTTTTGTATATTGATTTTAAATTCTGTCATCTTGCTAACTCATTAATGAGCTCTAAAGATTTAGTCCATGTGGATTACTTGGGATTTTCTACATATAAGATGATGCCATCTGCCGAGATATTTTTAACTTTATCCTTCCCAACGTGGCTTTCTATGACTTCTTTTCCTTTTCTAATTACCCCGTGGTAATGACCTTGACTGACTACAGAAGCAGGATAAAAAGCACCTATGATTAAATATTTATAACCCTAATAAAGTCATTATTTCCATCTTGAGTACTGAGCATTGTGCACGGAGTAACAAACAATAACCCACAACTTCTTTCCTTCAACATCTTCCCATAACAGGAGGTTGTTGAAAGAAAGCCCACAAGAAAAGGACATAGCCCAGCACACAAACACAAACACACACACACACACACACACACACACACACACACACACACACACCATCTCGAAGTAGCTTGCAGGCATGGACTTAGACACAGCCCTAGCATCTCCATAACTCACTTAGTAACCAGTCACATGCCATTATGATACAATTCTTCCCATTCCTATTGTTCTCTTACATCTACATCTTTAGGGGCAGTCAGGTCCTCCAATGCATCCTGACAATGCCTAGAATTCTCTTTGTATATTCAAAGAGCCTCAGCAGATGCCACCCATCTCTTGGCCACTCTGATAAATTTTTTTTTTGTCAGTTCTTTTTTTTTATTTTTATAAATACTTTATTTTTTTTTCTTCAAGTTACATCTCAGTAACAAACCCCTCCCTATTCCCCCTTCCTATCCCGCCCTTCCACCCTTTTCCCCCCAGAAGTTTCCCCTTTCAGTCCCACAGATGGTTCCTTCTCTTATTACAGTAAGTATTATACAAAACAACAGATATAAATATGCCACATTTATGAGAGTTAAATGGCCCAGTATACCTTCCCAATGTCCAGTTTATATATATTTGGCCCCTGACTTTAACATTCTACTATCTAACCATCTCCTTGAGTTTAAAGGTCTATATGTGACTCAACATTCATACTAACTTGCAACACACTTTTAAGAGTATCTTCTTAGTTCTATAACACCCTCTTGATTCCTAAACAACTCAAAATTTAACTATGAGACTCTAGCTGTCTATTCTTCAACCACCTCAGAGACCTGAGAGGGATAAATATATTTGCTTATATAGGAAGTGCAGGGCCTGCAGCTTCCAAAACTAAGAAAGGACATACCAATGACTGCCTGGACAGTTCCCATTTTCTCTCCATACATTCCTGCATCAGTCTTCAGCCTTTGGGTCCTGTTTCTATGACAGACATTTGTTGTAGAGCAGGGATTATGAAGGACTTACCTACCCTGTCTTGGCAAACTCTGATAAATTTAATGTGCTGTCTAATACCAGCACAGTGATTCTGCTAAAATTTGAAATTAAGAAAGTCTTCAACTGCAGATGATCTTCCTAAGAAACTACTAACAAAAGTTATCAGGATAAAAAGGTAGTCATGGGAATAGGTCTTTACTCAGAAAATTATCAGTGAGTACCCTCCCCTAAAGTCTGTTTGTTCTCTGGTAACTATGGCAGCCCAGATGTTTAGAGATCAGTCATGTTTGCAGGCATGAGCCTGAGTCAAGAGGCTTAGCCTGGTTTGTCAAGGCTAGTATGAAAATGTTAATATCGTGGTTGTTACTTGGTCCTTCAGTACAGCCACGGTGGGTTCCAACTGCAGTCGTGCCATAAACTGCCCCCATACACTCACAGTTCAATTCCTCTGTGGAAATAAATTGCCTGAGGCTGGTGAGATGGCTCCATATAGCAAGGCAGTTGCTGCTGAGCCTGACAACTCCAGTTTGATCCCTGTGACTCACATGCTGGAAGGAAAGAACCAACTCTTGAAGACTGTCCTCGGACCTCCACACATATTCTCCCATACACATAATAAATAAATAACGCACATGGCATGGGTACCTCCCCCCCCCCACATACATACATAATAAATAACTGTAAAAAAGAAGAAATTACTTGAAAATTGGCCTTTCTTTAGAGAGCCCATCGTGTAACACAATAGCAACCACAGAAGAGAACGGCTACACCTGCACCTACATCCCAGAAGCTCTGAGTTCAGATGCAAGTAAGTACCTTACACAAAGACTGCAAGCATATCTAAGAAAACTTAAAGGAGCAGGTGTGGTACCAGCCTGAGACCTTATGTGGAAGCATTCTTCTTCCTAAATTGCTCAGGGAATGGATATGGAAGCACACTGACTGCTGTACAGCTTCCTTTTGCTAAGACCTAAAAGTCAGTTACCTTTAAGTTAGGGATTAATCAGTATTGAAAACCGTTAAATGCAACTCGTTCATTAGTGTGGCAGAAGGTCTGAAATAACGGCTGTAAATACCGTCAATTATAAGAGGCACTCAAATAAGATCAAAAATCCCTGCACCATGACTGCAGCTGTATCTACAATAGTAACTGGAAAGAGAGTGTCTTGGGACACTGTCCTCCATGTATAACTTTGTCAATGGCTTCTGGAACTATCTACCCAGACAAGATTGGGCCTGTTAACTTTTCATCATGGAGGAGGGGTTCGTGTGGCTTTATAGCCGCACCCTCCCCAATAGGAGTTATAGGATTTAGAGATAGTTAAAGATTTCTAGGAGAGAGGTATCATGAGGTCCTAACTCTCCCCAAGATTATAGGTAGTTACGGGCTACTGCGGAAGAGATTTCACGAGATTCTGTCTCTTCCTGTAGGAGTTTTAGGCACTTAACCTTTACCAGGGAGAACTTTTACCCCCCCCCTTAAGTGGTGTAGCTGCCTAATGAGTTGTCTATGCACTTGTAAGTTATCAGGGTTAAACTCATTGTTAACCAGGCTATTCTTGAGTGAAATCCTTTCTGTGGTCTGTCACTAGTGTCCCATTGGGAATGAACAAATAGTGTCCCATTGGGAATGAACAGACATTTGCTCCCCTCCCACAGGAAAAGTTCTCACAACAGACAATTTCCACTTAACACCAATATAGAGCCACACAATGGGAATTAGGGAACACATCATCCCATAAGGCCTCTCAAATCACAAGATGACCTTCAAAGTTACACTGTGACACACAATCACACACAAACCTTTCTCCAATTCAGGTTGTCTTCCAAACAACCTCGGAGAAGCACTGAATATGGGCCGAAGAGTCAGGCTTAAAGTGAACGCAGGAAGAAACGTGTTCACAACTGCTCTTGGAAGACACACAGATTTGCTTCCGAAAGTCTGCCTTAAAAAAAAAAAAAATCAGTCTCGTTTATTTGAAGGGTATAGTTTGGAGAGTTGGTGAAAAAGAGACTGGATTTTGTAGAAGACTGATCCTGTCCTGGCCCATGTGCTGTGCTAAAAGTTTTTAATTAATTTTTTAAGAATTTCATCCATGAGCACTGTCTATAAATCATTTCTACCCTCCCTCTCCCCTCTCCAGCCCCTCCCATATTCCTCCCATAGCCTCTCAAACTCATGACCTCTCCTTTAATTATTACTGCTACATATATGTATACATACATATAAAGTCATTGAGTGCATTTAGTGTTGCTCCTGTATACATGTGTTTTGGGGCTGACCACTTGGGTTTGGATGATCTATCAGGGAGCTCATCGCCCCCCCACCCCATGATACTCTATCAACAGCCAAATGATTACCTAGAGCTCATATCAGACAGCCTTACTGTCTTTTAATCTAGCTGCGCATTTCTCTAAGAACTTATGTAATCAAATGGCTTAACTAATACTATTAACCTCTATGTCACTCCCTTGTGTGTCGTCTGTCCTCTTCTCAACCGACCATAGCTCCTAGAACAAGGGGGCTTGATGTTCAGAAGCAACTCAGAATAATCCATGGATTCCAGTCCATGACCTAATACTATTACCCACTACAATCCAATCTGTTTCATTTGGCTAGAACTCTCCATTCTTTTTTTTGTCATTTCACTCTCTCAAAACCCCTGAGAGAGTGGGGTTATAGTTACATGAATGAAATGGAGCCCAACTGCCATTTCCAAGGGCACAAACCTCAAAAGTCACATGAAATAGCCAACACTTTTCTGATCCCTAGGACCACTCTCTCTTTACGGAGCCATCAAATCCAAAGGCAAAGGGAGCTTTTTGCTTGACCTCTTTGGTGGAAATAGTTTCCTTTCTTGGGTGTCGAATGTAGCTAACCTCATTAAGCATGCTAGTTTTCAACAGTCATCCACCACGGCCACTATAGGCAGCACTACTGAGATATTACCCAGATACCTAAGTGGAACTGACAGAAGTTGATTAGACTTTCCCTCCATCCTCAGGACTCATTCTAAGGAACTAATGCAGCAAGCTCAGAGCATCAACAGCACTAATAAAAAAGAGGAGGCAGCAGGATGGACTTCTACGTTGTTCCTTCCCCTACCATGCCCTCGTCAGTGACATGCATGGCTGCCCCGGGTATTATAAGCACCTTCCACTAAAAAAGGAGAAAAACAAGAAACAGTAACTTATAAGGGAATGTGTATAAAATCCTTAATGTGCTGGAAAAGACCAACGTATCCCTTCAAATGATACACTTGATGACTGGGAAGAGATACTAAGCTACAAACCCCATTTTCAGCAATAGGTGTTTGCCAGTTGTTGGGTAGGGAATCTGCATGCTTCACTTGAAGAATCTTATTAATCTCTGTGCACAAGTTCTGAATTCATACTCTTGCTTTGGGTGCCCTGTAGAGAAGTATCCACCAAAAGCCTTCATTGTTGACACCTCAAATAATTCTTCTAGTTTGGCTACTACGGGTATATATATATATATGAATGTTATGTCTGTGGTTTCCATTTTATGGCCAATTAGTTAAAGTGAAGGAAGGAGCCTCCAAAATATTTCCCTCTATGAATTATGTATTTTTATGTTTCTGCCTTGTAAGTTCTGAAAATGCCACAACCCCCCAGAGCCTGACAGGCCCACGTGGAACATGCCAAATAAACAGAAATCCTTCCAAATCCTAAGCACAGCAGTAACTACCACCAGATGACAGCCACAAGTTCAACAGCTTCTCCCCTGTTGAAAAGGAGGGGGAGGGGAGAAAGGGGATTGAGGCAGAAGATCACTTGGTCTAGGTCAAGACTTCAACGGTCTTTGGCTCTAGGACTCTTTTAGGGTTTTGTTTTATTATTATTATTGAAGAAATTAACATCGATGTTAAGCTTAAGTCTCTGCAAAATAGCAAGTAATACATGGTCTCCAAGCAGCTGCATATTCTAATTCTTTGTAGAACTTTTAAAAAATGCTGTCCTCTATCCCCTGTACTTGGTTTCAAGGAATGAGACAGTTTACGGCAATGGTTCTCAACCTATGGGCTGTGACCCCTGGGGATGTTGAATGACTTTTTCAAAGGGGTTGCCTAAGACCAGATGTTTACATTACAATTCATAACAGTAGCAAATTTACAGTTATGAAGTAGCAACAAAATTAATTGTATGATGGGGGGTCACCACAACATGAAGAACTGTATTAAAGGGTCACAGCATTAGGAAGGTTGAGATCCACTGGTTTCCAATAAGGACTGATTATTCTAAATGGCTCTCAGCTGCAGCAAAGCCTCCCAAGCGTTCTGTATCAAGCAATTTAAAGGCCTTCCTACGTTCTAAAGGAGGAAAGTAGGTTAAAAAAAAAAAAAAAAGGGTTGCCTGTGTGATCCCAGCCAAGCCTGGAGAATGCATATTACTTGTGCACTGGTATTCTCTCCTTGAGTTTGCAGTTGCGGTTCGCCTGAGCGTATGTTACACACCTTACACACCCCTTGATGAATATCTACTCACCCGGATGGGCGAGAGACCAGGTGTGCTAGTTAACTGAATGTGTAGCTAACTCATCAAACCGTGTCATAGTATTAGACCTTTAGCCAATGTTATACTGAATAGAAACAGACTTTCCTCAATGAATAAAATTGTACTTGGCTACCTTCCAGAATTTCCACTTCATAGGGAAACATGCCAAAGCAAGGATAGCCACAGTCTGGATTCATTCCTGTTATGCACAGTCCACAGGACTTTGAAAGTAGTTCAAACCCACCAAGCTAATCCACGTTTTAAAGTTTCCCATAATAATCAAGGAGCTAGTGACGTCACACCTTGAAGACTAGGTTTTCTAGTCTGCAAGAGGGAAGGGCGGAATTACCATCTAGTAAATTATCTTCTGAAGCTCTAAGTTATTATTTTAGGTCTATATTTTTATCAACCCATGGGCTAGAAATGCTTTTTAAAAATGGCCTCCTTCCTGAGGACTGGTTCTCATAATAGGCAGAAGGGCAATTGGTAGCTTTACCCATCTGTAAAACCTACAAACCACAACAATGACCAGCTCAGCAAGCTATTACCAATGGTGCAGTAGTGGCACTTTTATCTTTGGAGTAACCAACAATTGGACTTGAGGCCTGACCAATAGAAGGAAATTCATGCCTAGTACTGTAAACCAAGCTACCCACCTATTGCTGGAGAGGTTATAGACACAAGAGGAGAACCTACTATTAACACTTTTCTAAACTAATATAATTCCTAGATGTGCTCTAAATACTTACACTTGCACCCACAGAGAAGTGAAGCTCTCCCCATTCATCAAAGATTTTTTTCTATAACTGATGGAAACTACTACAAAGACCCACAACTGATCAAAATTCAGAAAGTATGTGATGTTGGGGTGCCTAACCTCAATTGGTACATCTGCAATTCAACCCATACATCTAAGGTTTGGGGAATATTGTGTAAGAACCAGAGGACCAGGGTACCTGCTGCAAGAAAATGTCATCTATAGATGATGGGGAAATTGTACTCATGAAATTTCATCAGCACAGTTACTTGAACTACACCTGCATGAGGGGAATATCAGTTGACATGTTAAAATGGATGGGGGGAAATTTCACAAGGCCTCACGCCCAGAAAAAGAACTATACAGGTGGGCTGTTGCTTCTGAGAGGGAGAATAAGTTTTTTCCAGGGACTCCCACAAAGATTGTCCAGTCCCAAGTGGTTATCCCTGGATACATGCACATACAGACAATGCTGAATCGTGTGTGTGTGCATATGTGTGTGTGTGGGGGGGGGGGGGGTGTAGCAATGATAATTAGCAAAGGAAGATCTGTGCTGCAGGGGGAGAGAGGGGCATGGATGATGTAGATGCAGTGTTCATGTATGAAGTTCTCAAAAAAATTTAATCACAACTAGATTTTGCCATGATTTGCTATGAAATATATTCAAAATAGAAATGTGTATTCAAAACAAAACAAAACAAAAAGAACTCAAAAGTTCTGGTAATTTAGGCGGGTAACGTGGGCTCCAGTTTCACAGGTGTGCACACTACTATTTTGAAAGTTATAGGCATTTTTTTCTAGTTGTTGTATCCTTGTTTGGGCTTGTCACGTAATACATCCACTTTAATCTCTTACCTAGCTATTTCAGTTTTAATCTGCTCTCTGCATTTGAGATTACTACCAAAGCCTTCTAAAACTCAGAACTGAGACTTACTGGACTCTGCTCATCAGTGAACCCATGTCATGTCCTTTGTCTCATACATACACACATACATACATACATACATACATACAGAGACATGCACACATGTGTATGTGTTGTATAGCAATCTATATATCTATACATACACACACAACCCACCATTTCTCTTCTTATCACCAATAGCACTCCTGCCCTTGGGGATGCCTCTCCTCCACTCTTAAAGAGGAAACACAGAGGATCTATTTAAGAATCCCATTTCCCCTCAGCATGACCTTGGATACAAAGTCCCTCCTAGCCACTTGTCTGAAATGACATCCTTGTGCTCTTCTGATTACTCATTCATGACCTATCTTCTCTCAGACACTGTGCCAAATCTCAACCTTATATTTCTCTCTCTCTTGCTTCCACTAAGTCTAATGCTATCTATAGAAAGATAAATATAGCAAATAAATCCATCTGGGTCTCTTTGTGATGCACAGAGTAGATAATTAATACTGTGTCTGTCTATTAATAAACCATTGGGATGAAAATATTAAGTATGTTTATCATTATAAAGTATGTTCTTTTGGCTATCTTCTAAAACTAGAGGGAAGTCTATGAATTCTCATCTAATTTGCAATGTTAAATAAGAAAAATTATAGTGAAGTACACAAAGTTCCATGAATGATGGAAGGTTGTGACATGTTAGTGTCCTCTGTAGTTTTGTTCCTCTACGTGGTTCAGTGAACATGAAAGAGTGCTTTTGAATGAGCCTGTTAGTCCAAAGTTTCCTCAAGAGTACACAGCAGTAGTGAACCCAAGGATACTATAGTTCCCTTCCTGTTTACACCCCATGTTGTGGAGCAGAGGCTACAAAGTGTTGATAAATATCCAGGGGTTTGTCTGTGGGATATCTTATACTTCTAAATATCCACTGCATTCTGATTCATCTAATGTCTTCATCTCTGCCATTTACAGCATCATCACCTTACCAAAATCATCACATAGAGAAGAGAGTTTCACAAGAAGACAGAGGTCATTTTTTGGGTGTGTGATAATAAAGTTCCCACCATTGGAGCTTTGGAGCACTCTTCATTGCTCAGCTTGATGAGGAATTCATTCCACAGATGACATTAAATGAACGCTACCAATGCTATGAACAACAAGATAGATACTTGCAAAATTCAAATTAATGAACCCATGGGTAATTTGCATATTTAAAAAGGAACGTTCATTTTGAATTCTGACTCACTCTCTTTCTATCCTTGTCCAGCACACAAATCACAGACAAAGAGGAGTCCATAAAACCAGCCTCTAATTACCAAAAATGTTACAATTACAAAAATTTGGACAGCTCAGTCCAAAGAAAGGGTGCCTATGGAGTACTAGGGACAACAAAGGCCACACACCACACCTGTGAGGCATGAGGAGCAGGGTGTAAAACAGGAGAGGCCAAGCCTTCTGGGATTAATATTCAAGTGCTTCTGGGGACTTAGTCTTGCTTTTGCATGTATCTGGGGGCTCTGCTATGCCTGTGCTCGGCTGCTTCTCCCCACTCTTCCTCACTCAGCCATTCACACCTTTTTTTTGTGGTTTTTATTATCAATACTTCACAGGGAAACCAAGAAGAGTTGGGCAGCTGCGTGCAAGCTCATCATCCTGTGTGCCTGCATGCGTGCTGGATGAGCTGATAATCTCAAAGTCATGTGAGGGCCACTACCGCAGTGACTCTGGATTCGAGCCACATCTGATAATTTCTTGTGTGTTGTGTAGTCAGTCACAAAAGTTCTCACTAGACAAAACTCTGGGCGTGAGAATTTTCAGATTTTGTAGTGATGATGGAGGAACACTCAGGGTCCTCATTTGGAGTCGTTCCATTTTTGGTATTAATTCAATTGATCCTTGGCATTAACTTTTGGATCAGAATATGTGAACATAAAAATGCATTTGGTTAGATGATCTTTCTCCTAGACTCACACATGTTCCCTGGCTCTATTGAGATCTTTAATACATCTCTAAATTAAATTTACCTAAGGAGATGCCTTTGTTCATATGGACTCCTGCAATTTAAGTCTACTCCTCCAGCTCTGTTTCTTCACTGTGGTCTTGTATCTAGCTACAGATTTATCCTCTGAGACCAGTCTAAAAAGTCCTTTTTTATTGATTATTATTGATTAGTTCCATAATTTATGTCAGGCATTGTTGGCAAAGGACAGCCACTCAATTCAGAATCATCTCCTCTGGAAGTTGGGGGAGAAAAAGTCATTCATTCTTTCACAAGAGACGTCTTCCCTCACTGTTAAGAGCACAAAGCTGGAGGAATAGCCAGCCACACTTATCCATTATTACTCCTCTCTCTCATTAAAGCACTTTGTAAAGATAGTGAAACCCTACATTGCTTGGTGTGAACCACACCATCATTTTCCACACACACACAAAAAGTCTCAATCACATTCAAGATTCTTGAGTGCAAATTTGCAGCAAGAAACTTATTCTTGGACTCAACTGATCATTGCTTAAATTCCTTAGCTAACCTTAAAGTTTTTATAACATAACCCACACTTTAAAATAGTGTGGCAGCATGGCAGAGGAATTGCTTCTAACCAGTCATGCCTCCTCCAGTTACACACAGCATCACCTCCTTTTCCATGGACCCGAGCTTAACCATAAGGCTTCCGTTGGCTGATGTGATATTAGTTAAGGACCCTACAAACAGAGATGTAAAAAAAAGAGCCCGCATGCTGGGGCTTGACTTCTTGTGGTTTTGGAGCCCACTGGCATGTGAAGTTGGCCCAGCCTTCAAAAAAAGACAACAAGAAAAATTGAGAATCCTGTGATCAAACTCAATAAAGACATAGTGAACTCTTGCTAAATGCCAATCACTTGGTTAGTAACAAGCAGTTAATTGAATTGTAATTATTTCATGGTCTGTCTCTGACTTGACTCTAGATCGTATGGCTACAGTAGCCACATCTGCTTCCTTTCTCTTGTTATTTTTACTACTCAGCCTGACGGCTACCACATAATAAATCAACGAATGAATGTACAGTGTTACAAGAAGTCTCCTGCCCTGTAAGAAATCACAATTTAATGACACAAGCACTCCGACTAATACCAGTTACTCTGATACCCTGTGGTCTAGAGTTTTGAATATAATAATAAGAGCAGGAGTGGTGAACTTGGCCTTGGGAACTCAGAGGAGGTTTCTCAGGAGCGTAAGGCTTTGGAGTCACAGTAGGAACTTCTTTAGAAAGTACTTTTGCTATGAACACTGGTCCTCCATCTTGGCATGTAGGCATGTGTGCTGGGAAACCGAAGCCAGGCCCAAAGCCTGGACCCTCACCTTCACACACTGTATGTTTGTTTTTGCTACTTTAAACTTTGGGTTGGGTTCCTTCTCAACTGTGGATGTTGACATGTGCTTTATTAAGGAGTGCTCACCTAAAGAACTGGTTAATGAAATTTTACCTAGTCACTGCTCCTAAATACCAGCTTAGATATTTTCAAGATTTGCAGGGCTATCATGACCAACTGATTGTTAACTGTCAGGCTTTGCAACATCCCATTCTAGGCCACTGGAGTAGCATCTAACAGTCTCTAAATGTTGTTCCAAACCTGAAAGTAGACCCATCATCTTTGGCTCATCTAGCTCCACGTTGCTTCCCTGGCCTCTTCTCTGCCTGAGTAGATCACTCCCAGCCCCACATTATCTCAATTTCCTGCAGGAACAGTGAGCTTTTTGTCTTCAGCAGGACTTTATGGAACAAGACAAGAGACAATAACAAATCAGATCACCCACTCCCCATGACTACTTGACCACACTGACTTTGCCTCCCCTACTCCATGATCTTTCTTTTCTTCCCCTGTATAATCCTGGAGTGGCTGCAAACATCTAAACCTGAACTCATGTCATCAGCCCCGGTATCTTCCCAATCTCATGTGGATCCCCCTGCCCCCCAGTCAGGCCTGCTTTGTGGGGACTCTGGAGTTAGGCCAGGACTCTGGTAACAGTATCTGTAAAAAATGTCTATCCAATGGAAGTCACCTCCATTTGCAAAGTATGCCTACCCATGGCTTGTTGGCTTGCATTAAGGAGTTGCTGGAGTCTCCATCTAGGTATAGAAAGTCAGCAAGCAAGTGAACCTCCTGCAACAGCTAAAACAACTGGCTTACAGATGGCTGTGGGATCCCCATGACTGCCTGACATCTTACCATCATCTATCAACCTGAGGATGCCTTTTTTTTATAGGTAATCAAAACCACAACCCAACTCCAACAATACACAAAATATATTCTCCTAAAAATAAATAAGTAAAAATTAAACACACTGTCTTACAGAACAGAATTTGGGATTCAGTGTTTATTTTTGTTCTAAATGGCTCTGCTACTCTATATAAGGACTGTCCTTGGGTCAGCTTTTCCTGGGTTCCATGACTGTGGCTGCAGTTTTTAGCCCTCAATTGCGAAATGGCAAAGTTTAGGAGTAGATAAGATTGGCTTTCTTGGACATTTCCTTTATGATCTGAAAATCTTACGGGAAGGCCCTAAGGAAATTTCTGATTGGATTTTCTTGGCCCAGGCTACCTGCACACACCTTAATAACCATTAAAAAAAAAGAAAAATGAGGAAGTGATTAGTCATCTTCCAGCTGAGGGTAGGAGTCCTTTCCTTTAGGATAATACCTGAACAAAAGTCAGGTCTCCAATAAAGCAGAAGAGACAATGAGAGAATGCTTAAAGGACAAGGAATGGCCAATGGCAGCAATACCTGAGTTCAAAGAGACCCCTTTCTTGGTTCTTTGAACAACCATTCATGCAAACCCCATTCCTTATCTACAGAAAACAGAGGAAGGTGGAGTCACTGGGGGGATGGGGTCTGTGAACCTGCTGCAAGGGTCCATTTGCTAGCTCCCTCCTGTATGTATATCTTATACATCTTATGCATACATACATACATACATACATACATACACATACTTATACATACTTATACCTACATACATATACCTTATACATATTTATGTATTTTATACATACTTATACACACATATATTATACATATGTCTCTCTTATACACACTTACACATACACCTGCCCTAGCACAGGTGTGCTGGCAGCTGGAGAAGGGCAGAGATGCATACATTCTCCCTTTGCATAAAATGACATCACCCACACACAATGAAATGAGACGGAACCGTGAGTTGAACTGCAAGGTTAGCTTCAGATGAGAATCCAGGATTCAGGAGATAGTCTTAGCCAGAGATGGTAATAAGGTATTTAAATTGTTCTCCAACAGAAGAATGTCACACTGTCTACGTCTTTTCCCCCCTTTTATGCAAATAAATCTGGTTAGAGCAGATGTACCATATAATCTAGAGCTGATCCACAAATGAGGATCTGATCCAGGAGAGTCCTTCCCCAGTCTCCAGAGTCCGCTTTTCAGCCACTCTCCTTTGGTACTTGGTGCTGAGTAAACACATTTTTTCCCCCAGAAATCTCCTTCCAGAGGAAGGGCCGTTCACTATAGCAAGGTATATTCAGGCTATCAAAGTGTGCCAAATAAAATAAATCATTATTGGAAAAAAGATATTTGTATGAAACTCCCACAAGTGTTTGCCCCCCCCCCCAACTCCCCAACTTCACTACTAGGGGAAGAAAATCACAGTTTCAGAGCAGCAACTGTCTTGAGTCAAGAGACCACCCACTCCATGGGGTAGATATAAAATTTCTGTTGCCCAGTAATTAGTGAGGAGCTGAAATTGACTAAGCAACAAGAAGAGAACTTTGTCAGGAGAGTTCACATCAGGATGGAGAAATGAGATAAAATACAGGAAACGAGTTAAAATGAGGAGAGGAGTTATAGTTTTAAGAGGCAATCACAGGCATTACAGAGGCACTGCTGGGGTAATCAATCTTTCTGTGGCTTTTAGCCTAACGCAAATGCATACCTTTTTTGCATCTTTAATGTTTATTTATTATTTAAAATGGCCATAGGTGCCATGGGTCTTTGAGAAAATCAAGCTGTAGGTTTTAAATTGTCCCCTACATTCCCCCAACACACTGACAGAGCAGCTGTAAGGCTATTAGCTTAAAAATCTAGAGCTAAAGCCGGGCGGTGGTGGCGCACGCCTTTAATCCCAGCACTCGGGAGGCAGAGGCAGGCGGATCTCTGTGAGTTCGAGGCCAGCCTGGTCTACAAAGCGAGTCCAGGACAGCCAGAGCTACACAGAGAAACCCTGTCTCGAAAAAACAAAAAACAAAAAAACAAAAAAACAAAAAAAAAAAAAAAAATCTAGAGCTATGAACAAAACATCACTAGCAAAGTTCTCATGAGGTAAGGTCACTCTCATTCTTCAAGGGCTTTCCAAGCCCATCCTGGGACAATTCTGGGTTGGTTCATAACATGGTTATGGTGGGAAATCAGTGGTTATAATGAGAATTAAATTTCTTCAGTGAATATGTGGGGACTTCTGAAGGACAGTTTCTTAAAAGGAGGCATATGACTTGTGGGAAACACCTGGCAAAGAGCATGTGATCCTGGGCAAGAAATGAGAAGGCACTCTGTATAAGAAGGAAAGCCCAGGAAACTGGAAAGGGCTTTTGGCTTGGCATTGCTTCTCAACACTGTTGGACTGGACACTGCCACACTTAGAAAGACTGTGGTCTAGGTGGGCAGAATCCAGATTGGACTGAGGCCACAAAGAAAGAGCCCTGGCTGAGGGGTGTGCCTGAAAAGACCCAGAAACCTTAAGGAAAGCACCTTGCTGAAGGGACGGGCTGTGAGTACAGAACCCTGTGGAAGGGCATGGCCAGGGGCTGGCAGATAACTCGAGAGCAACACTGTACTTAAGGGCATGGCAGCAGAGCCTGTAAGGTGGGAAATAGACGTGTGCCCTCTGAGGGAGACAAGCTGGCACTGACTGAAAAGTGGACCTCATGTGGAGCTGTGCAAATATGGTCAGCTCTGAGGCCGCTCGGCCCTGAGGTGGTAAGAAGTGGGCAGATAGAAGCCTCGGCACATAAACTTGAGAGGCAGAGTCTAAGAGATAGACTCCTGCCACGGGCAAGCCCAATACACCCTAGAAAAGCCACAGGAAGCGCCCCTTTCAAAGAGCAAGCTCAGGCTGGCAGATGAGGCATAGAACCTGCTTAGCCTGATAGTGAGCAGAGATGCCTGAAGCTATGTCGTTGGCAGTGGCCTAGCTAGTGAAAAAGACTCAAGGCATGCATACTCTGAGGAGACCTGGAAAACAGGCAGGAGAGAAACCCCTGTCACATGAGGTTGTTACAAGGCTCAGAGGTCCAGGAGAGGCCACAAAGCCAAGGACTGGGACATGTGGCACAGCAGCTGCCCCGAGGGAATTCAACTAGTTCAAACAGCAGCCTGAGGAGAGCCATGGCTGGCTTGTCCCGCCCCAATGGCTGTAGCAGAGCAGCTGAAAGGCTGAGGCCAAATGGCCAAGTGGGCTTATGGGCAGCAGAGGCATCCAGAGAGGAGGAGGCCTGGAGCCCAAGCTCAAGTGAGGCTGCCATAGGAACGACAGAGCCAAGTCACCACAGAACGACTGCTCTTGCAGTGCTCCTGCAGACACACTGCAGCTCATCAGTTGCCTTCAAAGGACCGTCCCTTGAGGACTGGTATCCTTATAAGGTTCATAGAGTTGGCTGGGTGGTAGGTGTTTATAGATATTAATAAATAGCTAATAAATTACATTTATAAGTGGGAACTGGATAAAAAAATAAACCTTTGTTACAAATATACATTGTGGTGGTTTGAACGAGAATGGATCCCATAGGCTCATATATTTGAATACCTGGATCTGCAGTTGGTAGAACAGTTTTCATAGCCTCTCTTTCTCTATCTCTATCCCTCTGCCCTCTGTCCCTCTCTCTATCATCTCTTTCTGCACTGTGGTGTTGTCTCAAGATATGAACTCTCAGCTGCTGCTCTAACACCATGCCTGCCTGCTGCCATGCTCTATGCCATATAGATCATACACTCTAACCCTCTGGAACTGTAAGTTGCTACTAAACTCTTCTATAACTTCACTTGGTCATGGTACCTCAGAGTCTCAGCAACAGAAAAGTAACTAAGACATACACACTTCTGGGCAACCAGTCAATCCAATTTGTACAGCAGTGGGGACCAACTCAGTTATGGTAAAGACTCCCTTTTGAGGATGAATAAGGTATATTCAAAACAAAACAAAACATTGGGCCCAGACAGCTGGAGAATCCTTCCAACCTCGTGTCCCTTTCTCCCAGTTTTAACACAAGAGCACTGGATATAGAAACTCTCTGTAGCTTGCACCTGGAGTCAGTAAACAAGTTTCAACTGTACTCTGTGAACTGTTCCCGCACTAAATTATGTTCTCCCTCCATCATGAAGCATGGCCTTATCCAGGGGATCATGGACATCCAAGGGTGAAAATGCAATGTTATTTTTCAGGAATTTATAATCCAATCCTTTGAAGTTTCAGAAGAATAATGTTAAGTGAGAGTCAGCACCAGCAGCAACAGCTTAGAAATTTAACTGGGGACAATATTCCACCTATTCCACTGGCTGTTGACTTGAGGGGAAAAAAAAACCCTACTATACGCTCAAATGATTTATTTTTCTCTTTTGCTTTTTTGGTAGAAAATTTAAGCATCATTTTTAGTTGTAAATCCTTTATTTCCATTGTCAATTTCTTGAAAAAAAAAGATAAACCAATCTCTCTCTCTCTCTCACACACACACATACACATACACAGACAGAGAGAGAGAGAGAGAGAGAGAGAGAGAGATATCATAGAAACAAATTCTAAATGTTGCATGTCATCGATCATTCACTCAGCTAATTCCACCAATCTTAGGCCAAAGCTCAAGGGTAGAGACAAGGCATCCATTTCCGCTTGGGAAATCCAACATAAGCCTGAATATTTGAAAAATAAGGAGAGAATTTCTTCGAAAATGCCCCAGAGTAACCTAATCAAGCAGGCAGAATCATGGCTGCTTCTGTTACTAAAATACAAAAACAAACCCTGACTGCCTCTTGGTGCAGCATTGTGTGGGAACCCTGAAGTGTGTGGCTGACAGAATGGCCATAACACTGTCTAACCAAGTGTAGCCAACGGGCTACTGATTGGCCGAGTTATATCCAGGCCAAGACAGAAGCTGAGAATGGCTGAGAATATGCTACTGTGAGGAGCTTGGGATATGGCTCAGTGGGTAAGGAACTTGTTATGCAAGCATGAGGACCTGAGTTGGGATTCCCAATGCCTACATAAAAAGCTGGGCTCCGAGGCTCATGTCTATAATTTCAGTGCTGGGAGGGGAACAGGAGGATCCCAGGGTCTGTCCTGGCTAGCCAGTCTAGCTCTAAGTTCACTGAGAGAAATTACCTCAAAATAGGAGGTGAAGAGTTACCCAGGAAGGCATCTGACTTCAACCTTTGGCCTACTGCATATGAATGCATGGGTGTGTGCATGTGTGTGAATATCTACCTTGGACATTCAACCCACACATCAGAGCTCAGGGGAAATGCACTTTATCCTTCCATTCTTAAAGATTTTGGGATAAAGCTGGAACTCAGACATTGCTCAACAAAGTGGAAAGCCCAGGAAGGTACCATTGCATCCTGCATAGGGTATATCATCCTTTGGAGGCCTTCCTCCCTGGGTCCTCTTACACTTCTGAATGGTACTAAATTCCTATGGAGTGCCAGGAGATTTCTAGTAGTGAAGGTTATGGTGGTTTGAATAGGAATGGCCCAATAGATTCATGTGTTTGAATGCTTGGCCACAGGGAGTGGTACTGTAAGGAGGTGTGGCCGTATTGAAAGAGGTATTTGCAGCCTTGTTAGAAGAAGTGTGTCACTGTGGAGGGGAGGCGTTGAGGGCTTAAAAGGCTCAAGCTATGTCCAGTGTGAAACACATCCAGTCTCCTCCTGGCTGCCTTTGGATCAAGATGTAGAACTCTCAGCTCCTTCTCCAGCACCATGTCTGCCTGCATGCTGGCTGCCATGCTTCCCACCATGATGATAGTGGACTAAACCTCTGAAACTGTAAGCCAGCCCCAATTAAATGTTTTCTTTAATAAGAGTTGCTATGGTCCTGGTGTCTTTTTACAGCAATGAAACCCTAAGTAAGAGAAAGGGCCAGTGAGTTCTGTGTGGAAAGGCTATGATGGAGACAGTGTGAGGTGAGAAGGAACCTGTGTATAGGATCAGGCCCTGTGGGCAGGGTGGGGACAGGGACAAGTGGAGAAGGTCCCACAGCCAGAGTTGGTGAACTTTTACTGTGAAGAACCTACTAGAAAGTATGTAAAACTTTAGGACCCACAAATATTGTGTCACACGTTCTTTCATCCTTTGCTTCTCCTCTTAAAAATATACAATACAAAGGAGCTGAAGAGACAGCTGTGCAATTAAGAATGCTTGCGATTCTTTCAGAGGTCCTTTGTTTAATTCAGAGAACCCGCTGGCAGCTCCAAACACCTGTAATTTCAGTTCCTGTTTTTCGGTCTAAGCCACTTGCTACAGTGCGCGTAACCTTGACAGCATTGTGCTTTGTAGCAGAAAACACACAGGAAGGCCATGTATTGTCTGGCTCTGTGCATGTGAAAAGTCTAACATGCAAACCACAAGACAGAAATGCAATAGGCCAAGCTGGAAATATGGGCATATATATGGCTTTAATCCTAGTACTTGGGAGGCAGAGGCAGGCAGATCTCTTTAAGTCTGAGGACAGCCTGGACTACACAGTGAGTTCCAGAGCTACACAGTGAGATTCTGGTCCCAAAATAAAACAAAACAACAACAACAAAAACAAAAAAGAAAGGACAAAAAAAAAGAGGATGGTGGGGCTGAGGGGGAGGAGGGTGGAAGGGTGGGACTGGAGGGGGGGAGTAGGGAGGGGATTGTGATTGAGATGTAACTTGAAGAAATAAAAAATAAATTATTAAAAAAAAAAAAGAACATAAAAAAAAAAAAAAATTTTGGATATTATCCCTCTATCAGATGAGGGGTTGGTAAAGATCTTTTCCCAATCTGAAGGTTGCCTTTTTGTTCTAATGACAGTGTCCTTTGCCTTACAGAAGCTTTTCAATTTCATGAGGTCCCATTTATTGATTGTTGGTCTTAGGTCCTGAGCTGTTGGTGTTCTGTTCAGGAAGCTGTCACTTATGCCAATGAGTTCAAGGTTTTTCCCCAGTTTCTCTTCTATTAGATTTAGTGTGTTGGGCTTTATGTTAAGGTCTTTAATCCACTTGGTCTTAAGTTTTGTGAAAGGTGATAAATATGGGACTATCTGCATTCTTTTAGATGTTGACATCCAGTTAGACCAGCACCATTTGTTGAAGACGCTGTCCCTTTTCCATTGATAGTTTTGGCTTCTTTTTCAAAAATTGTGACCATAGGCGCCTGGGTTTATTTCTGGGTCCTCGATTCGATTCCATTGATCAACCAGTCTGTTTCTATACCAGTACATGCTGTTTTTATTACTATTGCTCTGTAGTACAGCTTGATATCTGGGGTGATGATACCTCTAGATTTTTTTTTTTTATTGTACAGGCTTAATTTAGCTTTTCTGGGCTATTTGTTATTTCATATGAAGTTGAGGATTGTTCTTTCAAGGTCTGTAAAGAATTGTGTTGGTATTTTGATAGGAATTGCATTGTATCTGTATACTGCTTTTGGTAGGATGGCCATTTTTATTATGTTGATCCTACTTATCTATGAGCATGGGAAGTATTTCCACCTTTTCATGTCCTCTTCAATTTCTTTCTTCAAGTACTTGAAGTTCTTGTCATACAGGTCTTTCCCTTGCTTGGTTAGAGTTACCCCCAGGTATTTTATATTGTTTGTGGGTATTGTGAAGGATGTTGTTTCCCTAATTTCTTTCTTGGCCTATTTGTCTGTTGTATAAAGAAGGGCTACCGATTTCTTAAAATTAATTTTGTATCCAGCCAGTTTGCTGAAGGTGTTTATCAGTTGTAGGTGTTCTCTGGTGGAATTATTTGGGGTCACTTATGTATACTATCATATCATCTGCAAATAGGGATACTTGGACTTCTTCCTTTCCAATTTGCATCCCCTTGATCTTGTTTAGTGGTCTTATTGCTCTAGCTAGAACTTCAAGTATTATGTTGAAAAGATATGGGGAGAATGAGCATTCTTGCCTTGTCCCTGATTTTAGAGGAAATGCTTTAAGTTTCTCTTCATATGATTTGATGTTGGCTACTGGCTTGCTGTATATTGCCTTAATTATTTCTAAGTATGGTCCTTGTATACCAGCTCTGTCCAGGACTTTTAGCATGAAGGGGACTGTCAAATGCCTTTTCAGCATCTTGTGAGATGATCATGTTTTTTTTTTTTTCCTTTCAGTTTGTTTATATGGTAGATTGCGTTAATGGATTTTTGTATGTTGAACCACCCCTCAGCAGGTCCTTACCATGGGTAAACACTGTTCCAAAGGCAGACCAAGATGGTGCAATGTTTAAACCTAACCCAACATCTTGCTCGTGGCAAGATGCTGGGCATTGAGGGACCAGGAAATGAAGAATTTTGAAGCTTTGAAGAGGAAGCCTAGACAGACTATCCTAAAACCTGCCCTCCAACACTATAAATGATCAACACACAAAACTACTTAGGAAAAGCAGCTCTGATTTGTGTAGGAAGTAAAGGGTCATATTGCCTCCAGCTCCTCAACTTCTCCGTCTACCTGTGGGACTTACAGTCAGTATAGAGCGGGCTTTACAGCATCGTCAATTGTTTTACCTTTAAGAATCAATCATCCTAATATACTGCAGTCTCCCTCATGGGGGGAGTTCTGTCTTCATGATCTTTCTCTTATTAGAAAAAAGGATGATACTCATACCAGAGGGTCCTCACTCTGCCTGCTTGGCTTCACTTGCAGTTGGCTACAAACTGATGTTACTTAATCATTCCTTGTTAGAAATAATTAATAGACTTGTCTTGTGTACTATCAAGGAAATGCCTCAGAGACTTCTGCAAGTCACTGTACCCAATTAACTCTGTAGCCATCTATCTTCGGTGTCAGAAATGCCTAGTAAGGAGATCTTACCAATCATGGAGAGTCACTGGCTAGTTGGGGCTTACCCCAGTGTGTATCCAAGTATAAATGATTTAGTAAAAATAATCCAGACATGATTCCCATTTCTATGTTGTTGTGTTTTTTTTAATTTAATAACACTCACCTTTCTTTCAATGGGGAGAACAACAAACAAAATCAGGAGTTGTATTCTTAAAAGACAAAGAAATCTTATTACAGGTGTGTCTAAGGGCATGTAGTGTGATGAAGCCTGGCCCCATTTCTTTTCCCCTTTATCCTAAAAAATAATTAGAAAAGGTTAGGAAAGGTACCTAGGCCATTCCTCTGCCTAGAAAGACCATGTGGGCAAGAGTATGGATATGTGGGTATAAAGCTAGAGTCCCCAAGCTAGCAAGATCATTGTCACAATGTCACGGACCATGAGATTACTGTACTCATAGGTCTTCTTCTATGGGCCAATTTCTGTAGCCAAAGCTTTTTAATTATCCACTATATACATTCGGCTTTATTTTGCTGAACTTAATATACTGTGCTTAATCCCTCTGCCTTCCTTCCACCCCTCGTTCCCTTCAACCCCCAACCCTAGGTGGGAGAGAAAGAAGGTTAGAGGGAGCCGGGCGGTGGTGGCGCACGCCTTTAATCCCAGCACTTGGGAGGTAGAGGCAGGCGGATCTTTGTGAGTTCGAGGCCAGCCTGGTCTACAAAGCGAGTCCAGGACAGCCAGAGATATTCAGAGAAACCCTGTCTCGAAAAACCAAAAAAAAAAGAAGGTTAGAGGGAAAAGGGACGTAGGTCTCTTTGAGCTGCTTCCTGTTGATTAGGGTCATTGGATTCTTTGGGGGTAATACCAGTCTCATTAGAAGTCCAGCAAACCAGCGAACTAGGAGACCAGCAAACCAGGAGACAGAAGCAAGAAGAACAAGCAGCAGTTTGGGGGAGCACCAGCAACTGGGAGAACAGTAACCGCTTTCTACCTTGTAGAGCTTTCTCCTACTTTTTTGTACAGCCTCTTTACTCTCACTTCTTTGTAACGTCCATTCTCTTTTACTTCATTGTGGAGCTCCTTCTCTCTTTTCTCGTTGTAGCTCTCTTCTCCTGGGGCTCTGGCTTTGTTCCTCTCCTTTGTAGAGCCCCCTTCGCCTCGGGACTCTGGCTTTTTTATTCCTCTCTCCCAAGTCCTCAGAGTTAAACTTGCTCAGCTGGTTAAGCCATGCCCCTGCTAGCTCATGAGACCATTAATACTTTACACCTGTGTCTTAAGCAGCCCACATGGGGTTAAACAAAAACACTCTCACAATTGGTTTTAATAAACTCCTACCACAGATATCAGGCACAAAACACCAAACACTAAACACAATCTACATCATTTTTAGCATATGATGGTCTAAACAAGGAAGAGGAGGGATCCCAGGGTGACATGTGACAAATCGGAGGTAGGGAAGAGGCTGGTGTTGGTTCTTCTGGAGTGCGTATAAAACCTTGAGCTCGGCTGAGTGCCTGGTACATGGTAGACGTGATCAGCAGACCTGAACTGCGCTTGCTCTTCTCACCAGCCCTATGAGGTAGGACCCATTGCCACCCTCAATTTGTATGTAAGGAAACCTTGGGAAAATTTGTAACATTGACAGGGCCAGGTTTATAAGCAGAAGCTTTGGGCCTGGGGCAGCACCAATCTTTGATGACCTATGTAATGAACAGCAACTTTGTTTGGTTAAGTTGAAGGTAGAGGGAAATGTCACCTAGGAGTTTTAATTTTTGAAATGGAGAGCTGGGTCTCAGCCAGTCACAAGGTAGCATCTGATCAGACCATGCCCAAAATAAAGCAAGATACCTAGCATTAAACAGTGGCTTCTCTCTGTACTTTACTTCCTAATTCTGTGGATAATACACAGCCCATGTTGAATAGCTGGGCTCCCTGAACCCCTTCCAATTCTGAGGACTGCCCATTTCATGAATCATTTTTTGCTCCAATAAATTCTGTCAGTTGTGATTTGCCAGCAGCTTTTTCTTTTAACAACATTATGCTAATAAATACAGGTCTTTAAAAACCTCTATCCTCCTGACACTAGTTCAAACTAAGGCACTTTAATTTTATGGCTATAAATTACCTAGGAACACCCTAGTAAGAAAGCCTTTACTGATGCCAAAAACCATAAAAATAAAATGTATTTTAAAGAATAAAGATGATAAATGAATAGTTTCATCAAAAAGATAAAATGCACACACACACACACCCCAAAAAAATCAAGAAAAATACTATGCAGAGTAACTGCCATGAGAAAACAGTTTTGAAAACACTTGAGTCTGTCCTCTCACAAGAACACCATGGCACTTGTCTCTTATCCACAGAAGTATGTTTCAACACTTTCAGTGAATGGTTGAAACTGTATAGTGTACTGAATTCTATATATAGCACGGTTTTCCTATATATGTGTTCCTGTGACAAGGTTGGTATATAAATTAGGCACATTAGGAAATAAACAATAGTAAACAAGAAATAAATCAATCAGTACAATAAACTGTAAGAAAGGCGGTGTGACGTCGGCATCTTGGGATATCTTACCATACTATCCTTGCTGCTGTGATAACTGATTTGAGATGATATGACTCTTATACTATGAGGTGAATGATGTAACACAGTTACATAATGTTTTGCTATTCTGCAAGTGACTTTTGATCCCTATGATTCTAAGACAGTCTATCTGATAACAAACATGACTATGAAGTCACTAACTAATGGGTAGTACATACAGTGTGGGTACTCAGTCTCAGGAAGAACGGAACAAAAATTTGTCTTATTATTCACTGTGGTGTACAATCACGAATTTCTAAAATTTTCCATTTAATATCTAGGAATGGGGTTGACATTGGGTAACCAAGCCAAAGGAAGAAACACATAAAGGGTATTTATTACATCAAGACGATTCTTTGCCTAGAAAAACCGTGTGTGTGTGTGTGTGTGTGTGTGTGTGTGTGTGTGTGTGTGTGTGTGTGTGTATTTGGAGCCCTAGACACCAGAAATGACCTAACATACACATCCTTACCCTGAGTACACTGGAGAGGAAGGAAGGCTTGCCTAGCTGAGATGACTTTAACACTTTCTTTGGCCAGGTTAGAAAAGCCTAGAGAACAGGAACAATTAATTACACTAGGAGCCAGCAGACCTCGGCTAGCAGCAGTCATATTGGAGGATGTTCAGCTGCAGCAGTGGGTCCCGGACAACACTACTGTAGGTAGGAGGGTGTGGGCACTCTGGCCCTATGATAGTGGTGAATGGAGGGAAAAGAGACATCCTGACACAGTGGGAGAAGGCAGATAACTGAATGGAAACTTAGACATTAAGGGAGCTCCATTTCATTGTTTTGAAATGAGAGAAAAATCACAGATCTCCAGGGGAAAGATAACCAGCCTATACCACCATCTGTACAGGGATGACAAACTCAGGGAGGCAAACGCCGGATGTACATGAGTGAATGCTTTTCTCTATCATGAATCCTTGTTTATTCCAGAAAAGACATGATAGAGCTACAAAGATCTTACATAGAGCAAAGAAAGCAAAATTAAGTACAGTACTTTGGGTTATTTAAAAACAAGTCTAAGCCTATAGCCCGAGCTAGCCTAGATTTGTTATGCAGTCCAAGCTGGCTTTGAACTCACATCAGTCCTCTTGTCTCCAGAGTTTTAATTGCTGAGATTATAGGTATGAGCCACTGTGCTTTGTAATTAATTTTATTTAATTTTTAATGGAATATGGAAAAGGGGGGAAAAAAGCCCTACATATCTTGGGACCTGAAATGACACTGAGGATTCAAAGCTAAAGTCTACACCATCAAAACATACTGTTGTCTTCTGGAATTTTTTTTTTTTTTTTTTTTTTTGCCTAAAAAAAAATTTAGGAGAGGAGCAACCTGTCTAGGCCTAATCATAAAAGATTGTCAGGAAACACGTGACCTGACCTCGATCACAGGCTCACAGGCATTGCCTGTAATACTTTAATCATCCTATGAATGCAAGTGCAGATAACAAAAAAGAGTATTTTGATTGACAAAGAAAAATCTGAAGATGATGGCTTTTTAAAATGAAAGCATCCCGCAGGCCAATCTGTTAAAAGGACCTTAGCTGCAGACAAATGCAGGTGTTGGCTGATTAAGAACCACTGAAGAATGAGGGAGTCATGAGGGACTACAGTAAATCAAACAGCTATTTAGTAGCTGAGAGCTGCATATAAGAGTCAAGGAACAAGGCCTATTAATTTTGGTAACAAATGTTAAGATGGGACAGAAACGCTTCTTTCTCAAATGCATTCTCAAAGGAAAACAAGTCTTATCAGCTTTTTGTATGGAAACTGTATCTTCATGTTCATTTCAGAGCATTAATTGACGATGCTGCTCAGGAAACCATGGTTGAATTTGTTTGGGGTGTATTTCAGAGTGTAGACCATTGGTGGGGCAATGGTGATTGTCTCCTGACAGATTATTTTGCAGCAAACACTGAAGGTCCTCAGGGATTCACAGTCGTTAATGCTACAGTGCAGTCACATCCACAGGTTAGCAAGCAGGTACCACAGAGTGTGAAGGTAGATCAAATGGTCGCAAATTGAGTTCCACTGCCTGCCTGTCCCTCAAGTCACTGGGGACACAAGTCAAAATTCAGACTCCCAGTGTGTCCGCGTAGTGTGTCTGTGACTTCAGCTCTTGAGGGGAAACCCTCTGATAAGCAATAGCAGCTTGCGCTCATTTAGTATTCACTAAAGGCCCTGGCACATGCTCGTTCCAGGAGAGTAGGCAAAGGTTGAGCACAGACCAGAAGGTAAAGCGGGCCATGCTCTAGAGTCTGCACCTGTTGACAGAGGTCGCAGTGTAGACCGGAAGGTAAAGCGGGCCATGCTCTAGAGTCTGCACCTGTTGACAGAGGTCGCAGTGTAGACCGGAAGGTAAAGCGGGCCATGCTCTAGAGTCTGCACCTGTTGACAGAGGTCGCAGTGCAGACCAGAGTTTCTAACCTGTGGGAAGTGACAACTTTGGGGGTCCAACAATCCTTGCACAGGGGCTGCATGTCAGTTATCCTGCGTATCAGATATTTACATTATGGCTCATAATAGTAGCAAAATTACAGTTATGATGTAGCAATGAAATAATTTCATGGTCGGGGGTCACCACAAGATGAGGAACTGTATTAAAGGGTCACAGCATTAGGAAGGTTGAGAACCACTGGTATAGACCTTCCAGAAAACACAAGGGCTGAGGAGGAGGAGTTGGGGAGGAGTTCTGCCACTGAGTGAAAAGTAGTCCTTCTTACTCTAGTTGTAGCTCCAGTTTGGAGCCTAGAGAGTGCCCGACACTACCTCAGCCCAGCCAGGACCCTCCCCTAATTTTAGCATTTCCCATCTTCTCTTCATCTACTAAAGGAAGCTGGATCATGTCTTTTTATCAGACCAGAAGGACACAGGAATGAGGATGGAAACTTTTATTGAGAAAGTTGGAGGGGAGGGAAGGAGTATGGCAGGAACAGAGGGATTGGCCTAACTATCAAACTTTATGAATGAAGGGGGGGGGAGGAGGCCTCTGCTCTGGTCTGTTTTCTGTCAAGTTTGGGCTCTGTCATACAGTTATGTCAGAATTATGTATCAATGAACTATGCAAGAGTGCTGCTCAGTGCAAAACTCAGGCCAAACACATAACACTGCACCAAAAATCCAAAGTTGGCAAAATCCAGGAAGTGGCATGCCAAACACAAGGTGCCTGGAGTGTGTAGGGTGGGGAGACTCCAGGGAGGCATGCTGTGTTTTCTGGCAGTGTATCTGATTGTCAGGACTATTATCAGGGTAGAGGAAATGAAGACATGGTAGAGGGGAGTGCAAGGGTCCCAAGGGATGATGTACGTTCTAGGGTCTAAACCTTCCTGGGCTAAGTACCTGGAAGTGGTGCTGATCCAGAATCAGAACCATATCTGTCTTGAGCTGTGAAATACAGGAAACCCTTACCCTGGTATCATCACGGATAATGAAACAGATCAGGGCCATGTCCTCTCTCCTCGTTTACCTTCACAGTTTGCCCAGATTATTCAGGGTGACATGTGTTTTAATTGCTCTGTTTAGTACTCTATGGAGTATCCAGTCCAAATCCCAGGTCCACTTTGCCATCAGAGGTGTGACTTTGGCAAGCGACTTAATCACTCCATGCCTCAATTTACCCAGCTATAAAATTGGCTATGGAACAAATTTCATGAACTATGAGTATATATGCCTAGAAGAAAGCATGCTGCCAAGTAAACAGCTCATCTTTTTTTTTTTTTTTTTTTTGGTTTTTCGAAACAGGGTTTCTCTGTGTATCCTTGGCTGTCCTGGACTCACTTTGTAGACCAGGCTGGCCTCGAACTCACAAAGATCCGCCTGCCTTTGCCTCCCAAGTGCTGGGATTAAAGGCGTGCGCGACCACCGCCCGGCTTGCTCATCTTTTTTGCTATTGTTCTTTTCTATTTAAATTTCCTAACAAAGAAAATGGGAAACAACAGCATCAACAAAACAGCTGCATAAACCATGTACTTTTGTGCACTTGGAAACAGAAGTGCAAGAAAGCTCTAGTTTGTGCAGAAAAGGCACATCTAGAAATGTTTAGAGCCTCAAGAGTCTTTCATGGGTCATTCCCAGGAAGTCACCTGTTTTGTTTCACTGTATATGTGAGTCTGTCTCATTCCCACACCTGGCTTAAGCCTGTATTCCCTCACCCTACCCATCTAGAATGGCTCCTAAAAAACATCCCTCAAATCATTCCTTTGTTTGGATAGACCTGACCTGAACTCTCATGTTAGCTTGCATTTTTTTTTTTAAGATCATTGGCCCTATTGTCATTCAACAACTAAAGCTTTTCAAACACTATGATCAAGGATGACTCTGTATTTCATTTCTGGATCTACATTTTTTTCTCCAAGAGCTTGATAATCATGTTCACATAATAGTGGATTGCATCATAATTTCATGTCACTTGTAGTGGGCATTTATCATCCATGGTTGTCCAAATTCTTTGGATCCCTCTTTCAATATTGTGTTGAATAAGCATAGTACCTAGTGTTCTAATGTTTCCTGCTTTCCTGAAGCTGTGGATGACTACAAATATAGCAATGTCCTCAGCTGAGGGTTTGGGAGAGCTATTTAAAAGAGACTGATTCAGCTGGGAGACAGGTTTCTATTACATGTCTTTATCCATTATTGGCAGGGTCACTTCAATGGCCTTTGGGGACCAGGAGGCACTCTTTTTTTAAATATTTATTACTTCAGGTTACATCTCCATCACAGTGTCCTCTTTCCACCCCTCCCAGTCCTGCTCTCCCACCCTCTACCCCCAATCCCTTCCATCCCACTCCTCTGGAGTGGAGGATCCCTACATAACAGTCCCCTGCCCCAGTTCAGCAGTCATATGAGGATCAAGAGCCTCTTCCTACACTGGGGGCCTACAAGGCAGCACCACTAGGGCAAAGTGTCTCATTGACCGGAAAAAAGTCTATGTTCCTGTTCCCTTTGGTGCATTGGTTGTAGCATAGTTATCCTGTACTATATGGCTAAAATCCGACTATAACTGAATAGATGCCATGTGCGTCCTTCTGAGTCTGGGTTACCTCACTCAGGATGAGCTTCTCAAGTTCCATCTATTTGGATGCAAATTGCATAATTTCATTGTTTCTGATAGCTGAGTAGTATTCCATTGTGTAGATGTACCACAGTTTTTTAATCCATTCTTCAGTGGAGGGACATCTGGGTTGTTTCCAGTTTCTAGCTATTACAAATAAGGCTGCTATGAACATAGATGAGGAAACTTCCTTGTGATTTGATGAGGAATCATTTGGCTGTATACCTGGAAGTGGTACCAGGAGGCACTCTTAAGCACAGAAGCCATGCACCAGAAAATATGGTCCCTTGATGACTATGTCATAGGTCTAAAACAGTGTTTCTCAACCTGTGGGTCGAGACCCCTTGGGTAGAGGGTCAGAGGACCCATTCAAGGGGGTCTCCTAACACTATCTTGCATATCAGATATTTATATTATGATTCCTAACAGTAGCAAAATTACAGTTATTAAGTAGCAATGAAAATAATGTTATGGTTGGGAGTCAACACAACACAGGAACAGTATTAAAGGGTTGCGGCATTAGGAAGTTTGAGATCCTTTTTCCTACAAGTGCCTGTCTCTGGACTGACTTAATAAAATGGGAAACTTCTGCATTATATAGGCCACTTTTCCATTTAATATAGTCTATTTCAATCTGGTATGATCCTCTAAACCCATATGTTAGATTATAATAACCCATGTGATAGTGTTAAAAGTTAAGGCTTTGGGAGGTTATTGGGTCATGAAGTGAAACCTCCATGAAGAGATTAGTGCCCTATAAAAGCAGTCCCAGAAGGCCGCCTCACCTTCTCTGCCAAGTGAGATACAACTAGAAGACCCCCAACTATGAACCAGGAAACAGGCTTTCCTTGTGCATCAAATCAAATATGGTAGCACCTTTAGCTTGTCTTCAGAACTGTGTGATACAAATTCATTGCTTATAAGCTACCAGGTCTGTGGTACTTAAGCATATTAGCATGAGTGGACTAAGACATCATTTTATATATTTAATTTTTTATTATATGCAAAGTAAATATAAAAATTATATTAACTTATGTATTTAGTTCTAGTCTATTTTATTTTTTATTTTTCACTTATTTATTCTGAGAGCAGCATGTGCATGCCATGGTGTGGACGCCATGGTGTGCCTGCAGAGGTCAGAGGACAACTTGTGGGAACCAGTTCTCTCCTTCCACAATATGGGTCTTGGGGACTATTCAAGTTACCAGGGTGGGCAGCAAGCACCTTTACCCACTGAGCCATCCCACCAGCCCTTTAGTCCTATTCATGACAAATGATATACCTCGTTTATCAAGGGTGCAAACAGATTTTTACATTTCCACATGAAAGGGCTTAGACATCATCCACTCCCCAAAATGCTGCAATGAGAAATCACACAGCACCACTTATCTCTTATGACATACTCTCACCAGAACACAGAACTGAAGTCTCAGGATGTCTCCACATCTCAGCACAAAAGAACTGGAGGAAGAGAACAGAGTAGCATACTCTGCAACCTGAGAGAGATACAATCATCATCAAAATCCAGAATCGCAGCTGGGCGCGGTGGCGCACGCCTTTAATCCCAGAACTCAGGAGGCAGAGGCAGTTGGTTCTCTGTGAGTTCGAGGCCAGCCTGGCCTACAAAGTGAGTCCAGGGCAGCCAGGGCTACACACAGAGAAACCCTGTCTTGAAATACCAGGAAAAAAAAAATCCTGAAGTGCAGATGCATGAGCTAGAACAGGGAGTGGTCCAGTTTCTTGAAATCAAATTTCGAGATGAAGGGGAAGGAGTAAGGACCTACAGACTCAAAGGGACAGATCATCAAGTGCACTGTGGAGAAACTGTTTTGAATACTGAGTTAAGTGAACAGGTAACAACCAACATGACACAATCAAGGAGATACACATAATGCACGGGTGTCTGGCGACGTTAGAGTCAACTACCAAATGTGCAATTATTTGTAAAGCGATTGAATTATACTTTTAAATGCCTCGATGTATAGAGATAGCATTGTATAGATGGGGGCTGATGTATCTGTAGATAAAATCACTGCTATCTGTGATTTGATTCCAAATAATCGAAAGGTAGGGAAAGGGAGTGAGTATATAAACGAAATAAAAGCATCTCGGTTCAGGCCCCTATGACATCACAGAGTAGGTGGCCTGTGTAATAGACATTAGTTTCTTACAGTGCTGGGGTGGTGCCCAATGCTGTTTGATGTGGGAAACTCTTCTAGTTTGCAAATAGCACATTCTTACTGGACCCCCATACTGCAAATAGACAGATAGATCTTAGTTGTCCTATTTCTTCTAACAAGGCATTGATCCCATGCATGAAAGCTTCATTCTCATGACCTGGCCACGTTCTCAAGGCCTTATCCCCATACATCATCACATTGGGCATCTGAGCATCAACATCTGGGAGACACAAATATTCAGTCGTTAGCATGTTGGCAACTGGTGCAGATAAAGACAGGTATTAAATGTTGAAAGACTGTCAAGTTGGTTCTACACTTCATGATAAAAGTGGTCTATCCTTAAATCTTTAAAGATTAGGGGGTCAGAGAGATGGCTCAGAGGTTAAGAGCACTGGCTGCTCTTCCAGAGGTCCTGAGTTCAATTCCCAGCAAACCACATGGTGGCTCACAACCATCTATAATGAGATCTGGTGCCCCCTTCTGGCCTGCAGGCATCCATGCAGACAGAATACTGTATACATAATAAATTTTTTAAAAAGAATAAAAAATTATTTTAAAAACTCTAAAGATTAGATTCCACAAAATCCTATATTCTTTAATAGAAAATATACTTCTTTAATAAAATGTTTTACAATATGGCAGATTCTTCTCTATCACAATTAACAATTTTTTTTCTTTTAAACCAGAAGCTTATTCCATTTTGCATAGGAAAGTGAAAAACTGGAATCAGGATTTCATGCTAAGAAAAAAAAATTAAAGGAAAAAGATAAATTACAAATATATTCTCCCTCTCCCCAAACTTCTTGCTTCATATGTCCAAAGCTTTTAGGATCATTCAGGGCTAATGATGAAGTTATCTTATTCACAGATTTACATCTAATCCATTCCTCAAGTCACCACCATCCTCATAGATTATCTTTGGTCCACATAAATACTGCTAAACTCTAGAAATGACTCACATGGAAAGACAATGTTTTGCAGAGGCCTAGCAGAGAGTCCTGGGAGAATCCCACAATAAAGACTTGCTTTGTGAGTCAGGCTTCTCCTTATACAGCTCAGAATGGTTTGGAACTTGCAATCCTCCTGCCTCAGAATCCCAAGTGCTAGGACCACAGGAATGTGCTGCTGTGCTCTGGTATTGTAAAGATGCTCTGGTAGTAGGGTCACAGCATCCAAAGCAAGTGAAAAAGTCCCAGCAGATGGGCTGGCCTGGCTGCAGCAGGGTGCTTGCAGTTCACCCTCGCTGAAACTGGCGGTTTCCAGCCCAACCACTTCTTTCAAGGTGGCCAAGTTGACGGTCCATAAAAGCCACCGACATTGCACATCTCCACTGGTACCACTGAGTCAACGGAAGCTTCGGCTACTTCAGGCTGAGAAGCACCCCTGAAACTGAAGTGAAAGCCAGGGAGTGCAGACATGTAACCTAGGAGTGCTTCCGGAAGGGCCCCCACTCCAGACACCCTGCACTTACTAGATTCTCAGCAGGTTCCTCCGAATCTGATAACTGATCCTTTAAGTAACAGTGCTCACCTGTCCCATACCGCACCCATCCACTCTAAGGTGGTGAAGACCCAAGTGTATCTGGAACCAACTGAGGAAAAATTGTGTCACATACAAAGTACCAACTCGGGGGCTGGAGAGATGGCTCAGCGGTTAAGAGCACTGGCTGCTCTTCCAGAGGTCATGAGTTCAATTCCCAGCAACCACATGGTGGCTCACAACCATCCATAATGAAATCTGGTGCCCTCTTCTGGCCTGCAGAGGTACCTGCAGACAGAACACTGTATACATAATAAATAAATCTTTAAAAAAAAAAAAAAAAAAAACAAAGTACCAACTCTCCAAAGAGAGTGGTTTGAAATGTACTGCTCTCTGTCCTTATCAAAGACTGAGTCATCATCGCAAGATGAAGAGGGAACACAAACTCCAGGGAATAATCTGACACATCTGATAACTCTCTATGTTCATTTCTTGCCAAAAAAACAAAACAAAACAAAAACCAACAACCCTAAAAACAGGCTCCAACCAGCCAGGGAAGCTTGCTTCAGATTGCTCGTTTGTCTCTCTTCGTGAGTAAATTTTGGAAGCCATGACAGTCCAGGCCAGGGTAGATGATGCTTCTCCCCTCTGTGTTCCCTGACATTATACATGGGAGGTAAGAGCTATTGAAATTCTCCGAAGAGGAGACTTTAATGGAAGGCAGTCCAGCAGTGACACGGTGATAAACAAGCCTGGGCTTCCTTTGTCCTTCGCTGGTGGTGGTTAAGTGCGGTGATCACCATCTGATAAGTGGTGAGATGGACTGTGAAAGGCATCCTTAGTAACGTCCCCTCCATGAGTGATAGAACTGGAGACAGGCGCACATGCGCAGATGGAACATCTGATTCTCAATAACTTTACTCTCTGCTGCCAAACGGGATTTCAGGCAATTGAATGATGTTTCCCCTAACCCCTGCCTCCAGCATCTCAGAAACAAAAGGCAAGACACAAGCCTCTGTCACAAGCCAGACAGAGGAAAACACTCAGTAAGAACAATTTCAGTTCAGAACCTGCTCAGTGCTATCTTCTGATGTTTCACGTTTAAGCTTCTATGCTTCTGATATGTGATTCTTTTGGGAAAGCCACTTGCCTTTCTGTTTGTTTGTTTTTCATTTACTTTTTGAGGCAGAATCTAGCTCTGTAGATGAGACTGGCTCCCAATATGCAGGGCACTCCTGCCTCTACCTTCTGCATGGCTGGGATTACAGGAGTGGGTCCCCCACATCCAGGTAGAAAAATCTACTCCTCTTAAAAGCCAAAACTTTTCAGTGTCATGTGACTGACTTAAGAATGATCTGGAATTTTAGGAAACAAAACCTGGTAGGTTCTCAAAGGCAGGCAATGTGTTTATTAATACAAACAAAGTTAGTTACTACAAAGCAATTATCTCCAAAGAGATACTGGGTTCATTTTCTCAGCAGGATGAAGGTGAACAGGGTCAGGCCTGGATCTCAGGAGTTGTTTATACTCTTAGAAAAAGCTCTTGTGGTATTCCACTCCATAGGGTCTTTACCTTGGTGGGGAGAGGACCGGCAGAAATGCTGTATGTTTTCCTGGGAATCCATATCCTATGAGGCTCTAAGATTAGAGAGAAACCTGGCTTCTGAGCAGAGCTCTGGGTGCGGATGGCTGAGATTCTGGGTTTTTCATTGAGAAAGCTTCTGAAATGTTCCTGAAGCTGCAGGAAAGGCCAAAGGGTCTGGGTCTAGTCAAGGATTTAGGATCAGAGGCCCTAGCTCCGATGACAAAGAAAAAGCTAAAACCAAGACAGGGCTAGTGTACTGGTGTGGTCCTGGACAACACTCTTGCAGGCATATCTCAGTCCCGAGGAAAAGCAAGGGAGAGAAGAGAAGAGGGATTGCAGAGACCTTAAGATAAATCTGGAAGAAAACAGAGACAGAAACAGGAAGTTCCAGGGCTAACTAGGCTTATTTATAGTAGTGACAACAAAACTCTAATGCCAACACATTCCATACCTTTCCTAACACACAAAGAGGGAGAAAAACCTAGGAGAAAGTTGAACTAACTCTGATTATTGGAGAGAGAAAAAGAGAGGGCCAGGTCATGGTTCTGGGTTTATTTTTCCAGCTCAATAGCTGTGATCCTATGGGTATGACTTAAAGAACAAATGGGTTGATGTATGACCAGAAAGAGAGATGAAGTGAATTGTCCTTTACATATGTTAGAGCGTTCTAGAAGGAAGAAAGGATGACCAGATAAAAAGAACTGTCAAAGAAACATCCAAAGGATGCTTGGCTCAGTGGTCAAGAGCATGTACTGCCCTTGCAGGGGACCAGGGTTCAGTTCCCCACACCTGCGTCCCAGAGCTCACAAACAACTGTGTGTAACTTCAGCTCCAGGAGCACAATGACCTTTTCTGTCCTTCCCAGGCATCTTCACTCATGAACACACATCCATACACAGACACATACACAGAATTAATAAAACAAATAAGCCTTAAAAAGCATTCAAAATTCCTTCAGAAGAGTTACAGACTCTAATTTACAAAATTTATCGGTATTTCCCAAAAGAAAGCAAATTAACTCCAGGTTTTATTACCCAGGAACAACTTAATAATGTACAAATAATCAGCAAAACATTCCACTGCCTGTCCCAAATGAAACACAGCACCTATCTCTGGCTTTATGCCATATGCTTTGTTAACTTCTCTCTAAATATATACAATTAGAAATATTGTTCCTAAAGTAGCACATACTATTTATCCTGTGAAATAAGACTTGCATTCTAGCTATCTGAGCATACCACATCGACCGTCATGTTTGCTGCTGTAACAAGGTGCATGAGGAATTCCTATCTAGAAGATCTGCCTTCCTACCAGGAAGGTAGGCCATAGCAGAATAATCATTCAGGAGGCTGATAATTTTCTGCGTGAAAATAGAGGTGGGATGGGCACACGGTCTCTCAGAGTTCCAAGAATACCACCTTTATACTCTGTGGTATGAACAGAATAGGCTCTTGGAGCTGCTGGACCCTGGGTACCAATGGGTGAGCTGCTGGACCCTGGGTACCAATGGGTGAGCTGCTGGTCCCTGGGTACCAATGGGTGAGCTGCTGGACCCTGGGTACCAATGGGTGAGCTGCTGGACCCTGGGTACCAATGGGTACTATTGTAAAGGAAAACAAATATCACCTGCCCAGGGCACCTTCAAGAACCTGAAGTAGAAGATCAGGGTGACGTGGGAATTTTATGTCTGATGCATATATCTAGGAACAATCAATCATGCATTAAAGAATCCAGACATCTACTTTGAGGCCTGCCAGCAGCAGACTTTGGAAACCATTCCCATGTCTAAACAACAAGCAGTGTGTGCCTCTCTGTGCTGATGGGTCTTTTGGGATTCTACAATATTCAGCAACAGAAGCAAATGCTACTACCATTCATACACATTAACAGATAATTATTACTGTTTAAAAACCAGTGCTTTAGAATATGCAGAAGTTAAACTATTTTGTGTTAAACGTGACTTTTTTTTTTTTCTCCCAGAGAGGAATTACAGTTTCATTGGGTTTTAACTTTATAAAATATGCATCCTAGGATGGAAGTTTCCACAGGGGACATATAGCATCCTCCCCCAAAGTATGGAAACAGCCCAGCAGCTCAGCAGTGGAAACCATATTTGGAGTTTTTAAGACATTTGAAAAATAGGCACATGGCGAGTGGTAACATAGCGACTGTCTATTCCAATGTCTTGCTAGTCATTTGATAGTAAGGTGAGGTAATTAAACTAAATACACCGTGAGAATATTCCAACCTCAGATTATGAAACTTTAAACAAGCTAACACTTTACAGTGTATGCAGCTGTCCTCAGTTAGAGAACTAAATGTGATCCATTTTTTAAATAAATAAAAATTAACAATAAGATGAGAACAAAAGGAGAGAGATAAATAGTGGTATGGGAACACACCAGACACCGTCCTCTGGCCTCCAAACACCCACCTGGGTATAGGTATATATATATATATATATACACACACATGGGTGTATATATATATATATATATATATGCCTGCATATACCACACACAAACACACATACATACACAATTAGTTTCAGCTCTCTAAACTGTGAAATACAGCACATGTTCAGAAGTGTAAGAACACATCTTTACGCTCCTTAATTTTGTCTGATGTATAGCTTCATTACAGCACATAACACAATTCAAGCATTAGTCAGTCAATAATGAGAAGATGGAGATAAAGTATTAAAAGCATAGTTATGTGAATTTTTATTTATGCATGTGTGTGAGAAAGAGTGTATGCCACATGTATGCAGGTGCTCTTGGAGCCCAAAAGAAGACACTGAATCCACCACAGCTCAAGTTATAATCGGTTATGAAACGGCGCAGTGTGAATGCTGGGAATTGAACTCGAGTCCTCTGGAAGAACAGCAAGTGCTCTTAACCAAAGAACCAGCCCATAAACCGTCAGGCTTGGCAGCAAGTATTTCTGACTTGCTGGACCATCCTGCCAGGCCTTGAAGTAAGTTTTAAAGAAATTCATGTGACCTGATAGAATCCTTTATGTCACTGGAATTTCCAAAAAGGGTTGTGACTTTGCTTTTTCCTTCATTGTGCAGTAAAAATATTTTCTCCTTTTCCTTTTGGAACTAATTCTAACTGCTAAATCATTTGGCAAATAAAACAAGAGGAAAATTAATGATTTCATTGGCACTTTAGAATTACATGTGCACTACCTATGAGTGACAAAATATGCTATCTGCATAGAATAATTCAAATGACTCATGTTCAAACAATTAAAAATAAAAATTGGTATTTTATATAATTAAAATATAGATTGTGAAGCTTCCAATTTGTTTTACATATGCCCCAAAACCTAAGATTTCAATTAAATGCCGTAAGTTAGCAGCTAAATATAAGTAAATTTTTCTCTTATTTTAATAAAACTGACTTTTCATGAATGATAAAAACCGAAAGATGAGAACCTCCCAGTCTCTAAGGTTGTGAAATGGGAATGCTGGAAATGGTTCTTCTCTTGCAAACTTTGTGGAAGCACTAACTGGCTTTCAATTCATAGCTAAGTCATTCTGGTTTTGTTTTGTTTTTTTTTTTTAACTAAATCAAACATTACTCCAAGATGTATATTAATCTAACATTTATTTAAACTGTGTACAACTACTAAAATATTTAGTAACAAGGGCATACTTTTGCTAGAAATAAAATCTAGTTAACACAAATTTTCAGATTTGAAAATTAATCTGACTTGAGCCAAATACACTATATATATATATATATCTCCACACTCAAACATTTACCCAATAGGTCTTGGAAGATATTATTAAAGCAGTTTAAGTCAGATCTATTAATACTAGCAATTCGGATCAGGACTTGGTGATGCTCATGCGCAATTCATTAATTAGCGGCATTAGGTAATAGAGCTGGGTTAATGAATGCGTTAGCTAGCACATTTCCATCCTGGGGCTCCATAGACAAGGCCATATTGCCAAACCTCCCCACTAGAGATCTGACACTCTCAACAGGTACTTGAGCCAATGTTCAACATAAGAAAAGGCTGAAGCCCATAAGAAATTGGTCGTTTCTTTTTGTGCACATTAAGAAGTCCTTGAAATGAAGTGGTTCTCCTTTGTAATGCAATCGTTCCTTCGGCCTTATGTCTTATTGATTTTTTTTTTTTTTTGAGGAAAAAAAGCACATGTCAGCCTGTACCCTCCTTGAATTACCATGGACTTATAATGAGTCAGGTTCAAGGAAAGGGCACCTTCCCTCTTATACACTGCAGCTTCTTTGAGACTGCATTTCTGAGAGCTACCACCTCCTAAAGCTTCTAGACTGCTCTTTCCTGTGAGAGATAAAGAACAGAGCAATGTCCACATTACGATGTGCAGTACAGCTTCTAATTTCCCAGAGTTTTGGCAAACGCTGCCTTGGGTTTCACTTAAAAATCACGACTCAAAAGCGCATTTAAAATACTGTCAGTTCTACCACTGGCCAGAGAGAATGCAAACGAAAATACTAAGTCTACCAGGTACAGTGATTTGTTTTTTTTTTTTTCCTAGAATACACTGCAATGGGAACACTAAAGAAATTCTTTGTGTGGTTTTAGTATAAAAAAATATATCTGTGATTCTGCTTTAATTCCAAGGCCGAAGCCGTGGTTTATGTCCGTCCCCTCCAAAATTCAGTTCCTGATATTCAGTGACTGAGGTGATATTATTAAAAGGTTGCTCCTCCCTTAGAAATTAGATAAAGACCCTTACAAAAGAGGGTTCGAAGCAGCATGTGGCCCTCTTGCCCCATCAGCTTCGACCATGCAAGGGTACTGCGTTCCTAGTCTTCTGAGAATGCAGGTCTCAGCAGACAACTTCACCTGCCCACATCTTGATTTTGAACCTCTCAGCCTTCAGAACTAGGAGAAAAATACTTCACTTACCCAGTCTCTGAAACTTTCTAAGAGAAGCACAAAACAGCCTCAGACAGCCCTGGAAACCCAGACCTTATTCAAATATTCCAATTCTCTGGCTTTCTCTTTATATTTGCAAACACACATCCACACATGCCAAGCCCACTTACTCATCCCTTGCCAAAAACAGACCCAACATTCACTAACTGTGAATAGATTACCCTAAGCATTGTGTAGGACTCCTTTCAGTTAATCCTCTCAACAACCACACCGTGTAGGGCCTTTTGTCTCTATTCTACACAGGAGGAAACAGAGGATAATAGATATTCAGGAATCACAGCCAAGTCCCAGTGTTAGCAAGAGGGAAACCGAAGTTTAATCTGAAGAAGGGTCATCAAGCTCCAGCAGGGAAGTTCCCACTACTGCCTCAGCAATAGTGAAGGAAAAAAAAAATCTGCCTCAGTGACCATCCTATATCTCAATAGACACTAACAGTCTTCATAACTGCTCTATGAAGTACATAAATGACATTTATTATCTCAGTCTGTCTTGGGCTATATTAGCAGTCTTACCCATGATGCACTTAAGTTACACTACAGAATCATATTCTAAATCAAAAGACTTGAATTTCTCAAAAACTCATACTATGGCCACTGCTGTAATCACCTCAGCATAACCACTCAGGGGGAGGTGTGACTCTAGGCAAGAAGCAATCGCTTTGGACACTTGTGATTGGCAGATGAAAAGATTCTTCCAGGTACATAAATCGCAACATATTTTGCTAAGCCAAAACAGAAGCACAAAACATGTTCCATGCCCGTAAAGAATAATATGGATAAGCAACGTTTCACACATAGTGTAAATTGTTTGCAGTAGCTATTGTTATGGGAAATTAGCACAAGATCTTAAGTGCCATTTTTGTGTGTGTGTTCAGGAGTTCAAAGCTTCCTTCTCCAAAGAAGAGAAGTCCAAAGACCATCTATCTGTTCAAGGACCAAATGAAGACATCAGTAGCTGGGAGTAGCGCTCTCTAGGGAAGTCCACTTTTTTGTTAGTCTATTTTTTTAAATTATGTATATGTGTGCAATTGAGCACACTGTGGGATGTGTGTAGAGGCCAGAGGACAACTTGTGTGAGTTGGTTCTCTCCTTCCACTCTGGATTCTGGGGCCTGAATTCAGGACCTCAAACTTGCAAGGCAAGGGCTTTTAACCACTGAGCCATCCCACCGGCCCAAAACCGACAGGGTCTTGCATCTGATTCTACTTGATCCCTTCTTACTACTGACAGGCTTCACAGTGGTCATTTTTCTCTCCTGTCTCCCACAGCTAATGCCAGAAGTAAACAGGTTTCCAATTTCAATCATTAAAGGGAAAAGATGGGAAGCCTAGGGGGTGTAGATATGGCCTTGGGACAGTCCAGGTAGCTTTGTCCTCTTGTGCAGCTCGAGGGGGAAAAGCCCTCATTCTTTCCTCAGATCTTTAGGTAAAGGTGCAGGTGTGAGCTTGAAGGGCAGTTAGCATTGTTACCACCCAGACTGGCTTTCATTAGGCTTAAACATCAGAAGCTAAACAGTCTTATTGCTCTGAGTTCCGGCTAGCTCACCTGAACAGCAGGCCACCTAGTTCATTTATTTGCATAGTGTCCCCCCCCCCCAGAGACCTGGGAAGAAACAGAGAACTCAAAGGTACACAAAAATGGTTATCCCATCTCCATTCACAAGTGACATGGACAGCAATCCATTGTTCACAAAGCTCTGGCCTCCTTCCCCCTTCCCAAAACAATGACTGTCATGAACACAGGGACATTGTGATCACCTCCCATTTCAAAGCTGTGGGAGTCTCAAAAAGAATATTTGGCCTTCCTAGGCCTAAAGGCAGTAAGGGGCTAGGCATGAGCTTCAGTTGTCTAGGATGTTCAAGGTAGGTCCAATCTCCAGAAACACAAAAAAGAATTAATTAATTAATTAGTAAATTTTTTTTTTAAAGACTAGGGATGAGAGCTAGGGCTTGTACGAAGATTTTCAAAGTCCTAGTCTGAAGAGATCTCATGACTGAGAACCCCAGTCTATCAGCTGCATAACCACAGTGTTTAGGTCAAACATTATAGAAAGAGTGAGAAGGGCAGGAGCCCCTCAGGCAACGACTTAGAGATACCCAGCCATTGCTAAACTATATGTAGAAGCCAATCACCACTACACAATCTTTTTTTAAAGGATTCTCTATTTTACTTTATGTGTATGAATGCTTTACATGCATGTATGTATGTGTACTACATGTGTACCTATTGAATCCCTTGAAACAGATTAGGAATAATGGTTGTAGGTGCTGGGAATTGAACCCAGGTCCTCTGCAAGAGCAACGAATGGTCTTAACCACTGAGCCATCTCTCTGGGCCCTAAATAAATATTCTTATTAATAGAAAAAAATGACTCTCACTTTCTTTTATACATAAAATAAATGGATTTATTGGATTCAAAGAAAGCAACTCTAAAATTTTAGAAGACCCCTCCAAATGACCACAGTGTCTTCCTAACCCACTATAGTTTTGTCATCTTTGAATATATATAAACTTTTATGGGAGCTGATATTTATAGTTTGTCATCACACGAATGAAGTCCATAAGATGCGAAATCTCCCCACTCTGTCTTTGGTGTATCCTATTTCATATCTGAGAGACACTGAGATATGTTTAATTTTCTGTTTAACTATAGACCAGAGATCTGTTCAAGGGCCTTGTGAAGAGTTGTTTACCTCAGCCCTATTCTCTCTACTTTTATAGCCTTGGACAATCTGAAGCCGCTATCCCTTGTGACCAGAATCAAAATCAGTTTAATCTACCCTTCAACTTCTCTTTTTTTTTTTTTTTCTTTTTGGTTTTTCAAGACAGGGTTACTCTGTGTATCCTTGTCTGTCTTGGACTCACTTTGTAGACCAGGTTGACCTTGAACTCATAGAGATCCACCTGCCTCTGCCTCCTGAGTGCTGGGAGTAAAGGCATGTGCCACCTCGCCTGACCATTATAGACACCTGTGAACTGCTATATGGTGCAGGGATTTGAACTTGGGTCCTTGGGAAGACCAGCCAGTGCTCTTAACCGCTGAGCCATCTCTCCAGCCCACCCCTTCAACTTCTAAATCATTCTACTTCATGGATAGTCTCCAGCTCAATGATAGCCTGTAGAAAAATGGCTAACTAAATTATTTACTTAGTATTTACATTATATTTAATTGGTCAGTGGTGTTAATCCTTAGCCCGCCATTATAAATGAATACACACAGACACCACATGGATTTTAACAAGCTTTGGCCCGAATTGAGCAATCTTAGCCCATCTAAGCTAGCTCATAATTCTATTCCCCAACTATGACCCCATATATACATATGTCCCCTTGGACTGCTATTCTCCACTCTATGTTGATGTTCCAGACCACATGGAATGATTGATGTTCTTTTCTCTAACCCATGGCCTATGTCCTCCTTTTTGCTCCTAGCTTCTTCCCATCAACAACCTCTCTGCTTCAGAAGCCCATGCATCTTAGTCCTGCCTAATCTCTGTCTTTGCTCAGTCTCAGCCCCCCCCCCCGCATTTATTCAACCAATCAGAGACAATGTAAGTAACAGACAGCAAGCAGGACCAATTGGTTAACATTTAGAATGCATGGCATCACCCCATCAGAGACCTCTCTCAGTCTTGCTGACTATGACACACACCACCTCTCAGATGTAACTCAATCATAGCCTGCATGGGTTACAGTTCAGTGCTCTGTGTGAGGATGCCAAGTGCCCTTTGTGTAGCAAGTTCTAAGTGGAAGGCCATTAGTGACCTCGACAGTGAGTGTGAGCTTAGCAGATGGCCCTGTAGCTCATACTGAGAAAAAAAAAAAATAGGCTCTGCCTGCAAATTATAAACAATTTTTTAAAAAGATTCATTTAATTTTACTTTATGTGGATGGCTTGTTTGCATGCAAGTACGTATGTCTGTGCACCATGTGCGTGTGTGCCCTTGGACACTGAAAGGATGTGTCAGACCCTGGAACTAGAATTAGAGATGGTTGTGACTGCTCACGCGGGTGCTAGGAACCGAATCTGAGTCCTGTTTAAGGGTAGCCAGGACTCTTGGGGACCGAGCTATCTCTCCGTCCCCTCTGAACATTATTTTCTTCTGAGTGACCTCAAAATATTAAGCTATGTTAAACAAGATAAAAACATGTCACTCATGCTGGGTAGTGGTGGCGCACGCCTTTAATCCCAGCACTCAGGAGGCAGAGGCATACAGATCTCTGTGAGTTCGAGGCCAGCCTGGTCTACAAAGCGAGTTCTAGGACAGTCAAGACTACACGGAGAAACTATGTCTCAAAAAGACATAAATGAATGAATGAGATGGCACTCATCAACCCATCTATCCTCCCCAACAAATTTTGCCACATTTGTTCTTTAAATTAAAACTCAATGTGACATCTTCCTAAATGCAAGATAACAAACCAGATAACTGTATACTTTTAGAAGATTTTTAAATATCATGTTACTATGACATAGAATATTCACACTAAAAACAGAACTAAGCATAATGGTAAAACACACGTGTTAATACCGTTAAAACGTCAAAGAAAACAACAACCGTGTCTATAACTACTATTCACCCATGTGGCAATATTTACCAAATGCTATTGCATGCCAGGCATATGTTCTACAGGTAGACAAGAGGCTAATATAATACCTACTCCCAGCCACAGGTTCTATATTAGTCCACATAACACTAGAAAACTAGAGTCAGAATTAGGGAGAGATAAAATGAATGCTGTTTGTCAATTGTGTCATTCCTCGGTGAGAATAAGAATTTAGGGCCTGGAGAGATGGCTCAGTGGCTAAGAGCGTGTTCTGCTCTTCCAGAGGTCCTGAGCTTGCTTTTTGGTTCCTATGTACAGCAGCTTAAAAGCATGTATAACTCTAGTTCCATGGGGACTAAGCACTGGCTTCTGGACTCTGAAAGCAGATGTGCTCACATGTGCACACACACACACACACACACACACACGGGGGTGGGGGGCAGGGAAGGGAAAGAGAGAAACAGATGCATTAAAAATAAAATACTTTGTAAAAGATTTTGTTGTTGTGAGCCTGACAGGCCCAACCTGACACCTACCCCAAGGGAGAGCGCTAATCCCTAACACTATTAATGATACTCTGCTATGATTACAGACAGGAGCCTAGCATAACTGTCCTCTGAGAACCTCCATGCAGCAGAGGATCCAAACAGAGGCTGAGATGCACTGCCAAACTTTAGGTGGAATGGAGGGGATCTTGTGGAAGATTGGGGGGAAGGATAGAAAGACTCCGAGGAGACAAGAACTCCACCAGAAGATCAACAGAGACAAGTAAACTGGCCCATGGGGGCTCACAGAGTCTGAACCACCATTCAAAGGGCATGCATGAACCGGACCTAGGCTCCTCTACACATAAGTAACTAATGGGCAGGTTACTCATCATGTGGGCCCCTAGCAAGTGGAGTGGGTGCTGTCTCTGACAAGGACTATGAGGCCTGCTTTTTGATCACTTCCTTTCAACAGGTCTGTGGTGTCTGGCTTCAGTGGAAGAGGAAGTACTCAGATGTGGTGTGACTTGATATGCTGTGGTAGGAAAGTATTGGGGGGGAAGGGAACATCTCTTTTCTGTGAAGGGGAGGAGGGATGAGAGGGGGGAAGGAGGGCGGGACCCAGAGGAAGGGAAGGACGGGGCTAAGATTGGGATATAAAATAAAATAAAAAATTTTAAAAAGTTTCTTTTTTTACTTGTGAAATTAAAACACAATTTCATCATTTTCCCTTGCCCTTTCCTCCTTCCAATTCTCTCGTGGTATCTCTCAAGAATGAGTTTTAAAGGACTGAACAATTAAAAGGCCAGTCATATGGACTGGAGAGACAGCTCATCAGCTAAGAGCACAAGTTGTTCTCCGAAGAGACATGTGTTTAATTCCCAGCACCCACATGATGATTTGCAACTGTTAACTACAAAATATCAGGGTATCTGGCTCTTTCTTCTGGTCTCCACAGCTCTGCACAGTACAAAGACACACAGGTAGGCAAAACAGCCTTACACACAAAATAACAATAAATTAAGTTCGATCATATGACCATAAGCCACAAAAAATTACTAGTTCTTAAATATTACAGCAATCAGCTTATAATATAGTGGAATAAAAAAGATTCCATTAAGAATAGCAGCCAAATATAATAAAATATCTAACACTAACCTTCTAAAATAAATTTACCAAATGTCCCTATGTGGAACCAAAGAACTGTGTGACCAGCCATGTTTAGGGACTAATAGGACAAGCTCTTAGAAATCAGAAATAGAGGGAGGGGAAGGCAGCTGATGACGTTAAGAAGTTTTTCCAGATACTACAGTGAAAAGGCAAAAGTAAGAAAAAGAAAACAGAAGAAAAAAGGAGAAAGAAACAAATGTGGCCAGCTCCTCCCGGAAAAATCAATCTGCAAGTAAGAAGTGGCCAAGATACCAGAGTATGAACTTCAGAAGGAGAAAACACATATTTAAAAAAAAAAAAAAGATCATTTCCCAAGACACCAATCTCCAGGATGTGAAATTCAGGGAGTATCTGGATGAGGACACGAAACCGACACACCCTGGGCATGAAACTGTAAACTCTCCAAACACTAAGAATAACAGCTTCCACAGAGACAGATTAGATTTGCAGACAAAGCACCTCGAATTATTCTTCACAGAAATGCTGGAAACTACAATAAAATCAAGACTTCCACAGTTTTCCAGGATGGACCTGAGGTACACGAACTACTCAGGGCACTTGCCCGCTTGATTCCTCAGGTCTCCCAGAGTTGCACTAGACCTTTTTCCTAGTCTGGCCAATACACTGCTCACAAAGCGACCGTGTCACATTTGGAATGAAGGAATGAAAAATCCCAACCTCCTGTTAAAAACAGAAAGCACTAGACCTAGCTCCTGAAGAACCCTTCCTGAAGAGCCAGTGGGCTCACAGGGGGACTGACTTCCAAGAGAAAGGAACAAAGTCTCACGTGAAGTTTTGGAGACACTGGAGTCTCTGACTGTTTTATCACACTACTCTATTCTGATTAACAAAGATTTCCAACAGAATTCTATATCCTGCAAAGGATCGACTGAGGGTAATAATGAAGATATTTTTGAGAAATTCAACATTTCAGGAAATGTCACACTAATTGTTTCTCACCGAAGGCTGAGCAAAAGAAGGAAATACACCTAGAAGGCAGAATAATGGCCCCCAAGAGAAATGGTTCTATAAACCTCAAGAATCTGTGGATATTTTATATAAAGCCTTCTAACAAAAGGGACTTTGGAGTTTGGATTACCTCAGGGATTGGTGGGTGGAGAGAATGTCTAGGCTCTCTAGGTGAGACTGTTACAATCACAATGGTTCTGCTAAAGGCAAGAGGAGAAAAGAGTCAGAGGCAGAGATCTGAAGCTGCTACCCTTCTGGCTTTGAAGACAACAAAGCCCTGGCCTGTGGAATGCTGGTGGCTTCTAGAAGCTAAGAGTCAGACAAATGGATCACCCCTTAAAGCTTCCAGAAGGAGTGCAGTGCTGTTAACATCGTGATTTGGGTCCTTTAAGATACATTTCAGAGCCAGGCATGGTGGCTCACGCCTTTAATCCCAGCTCTAGGAAACAGAGCCAGGCAGATCTCCCGGAGTTCAAGGTCAGCCTGGTCTACAGAGTGAGTTCCAGGATAACCAGAGCTACCCAGAGAAACCCTGTCTGGAAAAACCAAAAGAAGAAGAAGAAGAAGGAAAAAAAAGATACATTTCAGCATTACGACCTCTAGAGTTGTAAAACAATAAATTGTGCTAAGTCACTGAAATTGTGCTGATTAGGGTCAGCAACAGAAAGAAACTAACATGTTTCCCTATATACCCCTTCCTTGTGAGTTCCCAATGGCAAACCCAAGTATGATATGATTCCACAAAAGGGTCACTTAAAAAAACCAATGAGTCTACTGGGCTTCGTTACAAGGCATGGGGAAGGGCTACTGGCAGGAGTACAGGCGGTCCTCGGGTAGGGTAGCTGCTGCTCTGGAAAGTCTCCACTTAGTATGAATGATAATGGCCTTTCCTATAGAGCATAGATACCATTCTTTTCAGCCTACACACCCCAGGGCATCCTAAAACCCTGAGGCTATGTACAACTAGGACATAATACAAATGACCGGTAGAATCTCAGGGGCGTGTCCAGTGATCCTTTCTAGCTCCTCCTCCTATGAGGGAATGCCGATAATCCACAGGCCCCATCATGACAGCCTCCTGCCAGGAAGCGCAGCCAATCAGATGAAGACAAGACGTTGCCTGTTTCGTTCAGAGGTCAACATTCTACAACACAAGCTTTTCAGGAAATGGGAGAAAGTCTAGAAGAGAGAGAAGGGAAATCTCAAGGCGCACCTGAGCAGTTGGCTAAGGATGAAAGGTCCCATGAGAGACACCACCGTGTGCAGCGTCCCCCAGAAGACATTCTACTACTGGGGGGGGGGGTCTAAGGATAATCTGGGAATTGCAGAAAAGTAGATAAATAAAACCAAAAGCAAATTGATCATAGGGACAAAGAAGAAATGAAACCAACAAGAAGGGGACAAGGTTGGTGCAGTTGGAGCCATTAAGAAGATTAAATTGTGGCCACTTGGAAAGCCCTGAGATAACTGTCATGTTGCCCCAGAATGGTGGTATGAGTTTTTCTCAATTTACTGAAGCAAGCTCTTGATTAAATATGCTTTTGAACAAATGTGCAAGTCTCACATGTCTGTGCTCGACTGTCCAGGACACCCACACCCCAACCCCACAGACAATTAAAGCCAAAGCCGAGGGTGCTGCTAGTTTTTCAGGTTTGGAGAACACTGGGCATGTGAGATGGCTCCAGACACAGGTGCTGGTGTCCCAAGTTCAATCCTTGGGTCCCACATGGTGGGAGCAGAGAACGAACTCCCACACTTCTGATCTCCATATATGCATGGTGTATGCGGGCACACACGTAAACAACATTTGATTCATAACTGGTCCTTTGGGAATAAGGTGGGGAAGATGCTAAAACAGCAGTTACATAAAACAAACATTTTAAAGCCTGTGGCTGTTCAATTTTCTTTTTTTTTAGAAACGATGAAGGTACGTTTAGATTAGCATTAAATTACCAAGGGAGAAATGGGTCCATAATGTTCTTCTTGGGAACACATTACATGCTCATAAAATGGACAAATTTAGAAAAAGTTTTGTGTCTGAACTTGGACACATACTCCCACTGAAAGCCCCCTGGGGAGGCATTTTGGCTGATCCAAACACTTCCACACTAATGGTTTAAGAGCAGGGATAGGTGTGAAGAGAGGGAGGAATACAGTAGCTTTGGGAGAGAAGCCATCACTCTGTTATGTAAGGCTGATGACCTGCTTCCCTTGTGAAGACTATTTTTTCTTCTGAGCTGTTAGTGGCCCAACTCACAGAAAACTCCAAACACAGGGTTCAACACAGCATGCACTGGCCTTGGAGCCATCTGGAATTATTTAAAAATCAAATGTTCAACTCATGACTTTTCTTATCATTTGCAATGATCAAAACAAAGGAAAAAGAAAGGAATGAGAGCACAGCAGGCTCTCCTTCAAGGTCATGCTCATTAGAAAGGAACTGACTCCAATTCTTAGCCGTATTCTGCCTTGATAAGTTCTTTCTCTATACCTAATATATTTATCACGAATCATTAAACACAAACCCATTATTCTGTGCAATTAATTGATTCTTCCATAAAACAAAAAGGAGCCTTGCTTCTGTAGCTTTTTTTAAAAGTACTTCAGGAAAAGTCATGTTTGAACACAGATGCTTAAGAAACACACACACACACACACACACACACACACACACACACACACACGTGAGGGATTGTGGAAAACCATGCTTAATGCTCTGAACCAGCTCAAGCAAATACATAAGGGCCCCAAATATTCTTATAGATTAGGAGGCCTGTTGTCTATATTCAGCTGCTTTTAAAAATCCAAAAAGAGTATGTTGAGTGTAAGGTTGGGAGCAAACTGAATTCGCAGGGTCAGAGCTTTGAAAAGGAAAGCTGCACATTACCAAAGGCTCCTTGCTGAGTACTCGTTGTTTATCTGGCAATTGCTAGGTGCTTTCCAGTCATTTCATGTAAGCCCACAACCTTGAGGCAGTCACCTTTTAGACCAGGGGGTCTCAATCCTTCTAAAGCTTCCACCCTTTAATAGTTCCTCATGTTGTGGTGACTCCTCCCCAGTCATAAAACTATTTTCATTGCTCCTTCATAACTGTAATTTTGTGACTGTTATGAATTGTAATGTAAATATCTGCATTTCCTGATGGTCTTGGGGTGACCCCTGTGAAAGGGTCATTTGATTCTCAAAGGGGTCATGACCCCAAGGTTGAGAACTGGTAACCAGGGGAGCAGTCAGATCACTACAATTTGAACTGAGGTTTGATCCCACTCCACACTCCTTGGCCTTTTTTCTTCCCTTACACCAAGGAAAAATAAACAGGTTAGAACATAACATCTGAAAAGTTAGCCTGGTACCATGCTAAATGTAAATGTTGGTACCTTGTGCATATTTATTAGTCTTGCTATTATTATTATTACTATATTTAGAATGTTTTATAATGTTAAAACACCGTAAAGAATTTCCACTGTTTTTGTCTTTCAGAGGATACTATAAACTAGAGAATGCCAGTTGTGAAGGACAGTCAGCTATGAGGACCTTGAGCACAGGGGACACTGTGAGGAGTAGGAAGGCAGGAGCTGACTACAATAGAAACATCTGGGGACTGCTGCTCACAGCCCAACTTCACCAGGGACTGATTTCCTTCTGGCAGGACCTTACAGACAAGAAAACAAGGTGGCTGCATCTACAGGTTTGGAGGCTTGGGGGATAGAAATAAGAAATGCATTATTTCTTGAATCTCGACCCTCGCCCTCTGAGTAAAAGGTGATTCTCACCAAAGAAAGGGAGACTATGTCTGCAGGAGTTCCAGTAATCATGCCTTCAGGGAAAAGGCACTTTCTAGATTCAGAAACCTCTCCAAACTGACCCAAGCTTGGCCCAAAAGTATGAGAGTAATTGTGCTATCAAGTTCTTCAAGGGACCAACCTACTACAACTATAAAATATTACAGTTTTCCTTTATAGACTCTCAGAAAACAATAGAACTCCATTTTCCTTACTCCAGAACTATTTTTTTTAAAGTCTCTCAACTAATAGGGTTTTAGGATTAAGGGAGTTGTTGAAAGGGGGGAAAATGAAACAGAAACAAGGATGAAATCTTCCTTACGATTTTGGCAGTTGTGTTGTTAAATGTTTGGCTGAGAAGTCTGCAGAAATAAGGCCATGTTCTTTAAAAGGTCAAGAGATTTTGTTTCTGTTTTCTTTTGTTACCTTCCTAGCCCCACCCACTGTGGAAGTAAGTCACCTGGTTTCATTAACCTTCTCTTAAATGAACTGTCACCCAAGGTGCTTTTTAGAGAAAAATATAATGCCACAAGGGTATATTTTTATACATAAAATGACAATTTGAACAGTAGAAATGAATCTCCAATAGAAGAAACTGGAGCGAATGTTGGGGATAATAAATTAGCAAGGACTAGAGGTGATAGGTTGGCAATTAAAAGTGCTGGCTGCTCTTATAGAGGAGCTGGGTTCAGTTCCCAGCACCCATATGGCAGCTCAGAACTATCTACGTGTAAGTTCAATTTCAGGGGGATCTGATACCTTCTTCTGACCTCTGTGGGTACTGGACGCATATGGTACACATACATGCAGACAAAACACCCACAAACATAAAATAAAATAAATAAATATTTATAAGAAATGAATATGAAATCTTTATATAAAATGAGTTATAAGGAACAGTGAAGAAGGAAAGGTTGAAGACAATCTGATATCTGTGCAACAATAAATGTTGTTTAGAAAAGTTATATGCGGGCTGGAGAGATGGCTCAGCGGTTAGGAACGATCAGTGCTCTTCCGAAGGTCATGAGTTCAATTCCCAACAACCACATAGTGGCTCACAACCATCTATAATGTGATCAGATGGCCTCTTCTGGAATGCAGGTGTACATGCAGAAAGAACACCCATATACATAAAAATAAATAAATATTTTTTAAAAAAGTTGTGTAGAAAAGTTATATGCTATGGTAAGTTTCTAACAATTGTCTTACCATTTATTCAATCAAATAACACATGACATCACTTTAAAATAAATGTTATTTGGGTCACTAGACATATTATATGTGGCTCGTTTGTATTTCTGCCTAGTGCTGCCTTTACAAAAGTGAGGTCCTAAACCTTGGCTGCCTTAAGATGGCTGGAAGTGATCTCTCATGGGTCAGGAGGTCTAAGGTCTGGCATTGGGCTCCCGCAGAATTTCCTGTGCTTTGGGATTACAGAGGAGCAGTCTGTTCCAAATCCTTCTCTAGGTTACAGGGGTCCCCAGATAAGCCTGGGGAAAACATGTCATTCTCTAGTATGTCTCTGTCCTTGAGCCCAAGTCTCATGAGGGTTGCTTATGAAGAAGCCCTCAGGCAAAATGCACATAGGGTCTGCCCTAATCGCATTTTATTACAGCTGCATAGATCTGCTTTCTAAATAATATCACATTTGCTGGCCTCAAATTCCCTATGAAACCAGGATGGCCTTGAACTTCTGATCCTCCTGGTTTGGTGATGCATTTCTGCATATCACCAATATGATATATATATATATGTATATGTATATAAATGTATATATATGATATTTTCATATCAAGTAATAGATTTGTAATTATCTCATATATAGTGCTATTATATATGAAAGTGCTTTGGGATGCAAAAGTAGACATCGGTTACATAGCTTGCCATTCAACATGAACCAAAAGTCACTAGGGCCAATTTTAATGAATTTTTTAGCAATTCTAATTTTTAAAGAGAAGGAAAACTCTACTTTGTAATTGCTGTATGGATTCACTAAAGCTCTGAAAAAAAAAAAACAAAGTGAAAAAGGAAGGAAGAAAGGAAGGAAGGAAAAAAAGGAAGCCCTAAGACCAATCATGATATCTGAATGATTTTACGTTTCCTAGTTAAAACCTACAGTACTGTTTTATCCTAAAAATAAGACCCCTTCTATGAAGCATCAATTATTCTGAGGCATTTTTGAAAGAAAATGAAAGAATGGTAGAGAGTTATTCTGTGGAGTCCAACACGACAAAAGCTGGTCACATGACCACGAAAAGTTTAGGGTGTGGCCCGTGTAATTAGAGTGTGGATGTTCACTTCCTGGACTTCAATTTAAATGTTAAGAGCTAGTGTGCTAAATGGCGTAGGCCTATGGGAGTGGTTCATTAGAGAAATAAACAGGCACTGCTATACCGTCCTTCACATTGTTTATTTCATTAAACAAAGTATCACATCATTCATCTTTCCAGAAGATGATCAGAAGATAGAAATAATGGGGAGCGGAGAGACAGTCTTTGTAATCTGCACTCATTCTCTGCCTCTGTTTGTCTCTCTCTCTGTCTCTGTGTGTGTGTGTGTCTGTGTGTCTCTGTCTCTGTCTCTCTCT
>CAJQZJ010033456.1:530387-553202 GCA_907164525.1 Lophiomys imhausi | reverse complement strand
GTGTGTGTGTCTGTGTGTCTCTGTCTCTGTCTCTCTCTCTCTCTCTCCCTCTGTCCCTCCTCCTCCCTACCTTCCTACCTTCCCCTCTTCAGTGGTACTAAGGATTGAACCTAAGACTGTATGCCTTATAGGCAAGCACTCTACCACATCCTCAACATTCTGTGTAGTTCTCTTTCACCTTACATTGAAGAATATTTAAAGTTGTTCATTCCTGCATCTAACAACGAAGAGAAGAAAGGTGACAAGAGGGAAAGGTTCCACACGTATTAGCAGTGGTTCTCAACCTGTGGCTTGAGACCCCTTTGGGAGGTTGAATGAGACTTCCTGCATAGAAGGAAAGGTCATAGATCAGATTTCCTCCATATCAGATATTGACAGTAAGAATCATAACAGTAGCAAAATTACAGTTATGAATAGCAACGAAAATAGTTTTATGGTTGGGGGTCACTACAACATGAGGAACTGTATTAGAGGGTCGCTGCACGATCAAAGTTGGGAACCACTGTGCTAGATGAAGCAGAGTTGACTTGAGCATCAGACAACAGTAAAGACCTTAGAATGAATATGAGAATGGGGATGGGGGGCAGGGAGGAAGGAGAACTTCAGCTGAGTCTTCACATGATGGCAGGCTAGATGAATTCTCTCAGATCAAGAATCAGTGAGCAGACCACATATTTATCTGGTCGAAGGACACAGGGTATTTTTATACAGTCATTTAAGAGGAAGGACCTCATCACATGATATTCTTTGAAAAGAATAAGGCATGGCCTATTTGTCAGCATGGACATGGAATGGTATTACCATGTATATGGTTTAAAAATATAAAAATGACAAAAATAGGCATACACGCAAAATGACTGGGAAAAGAAAAACAGATAAATAGAAGGACTGACTTTTCAAAGTTGAAAATGTCCCTGGAAATCAAAGGGTAGTAAGTAGTGATAAATATTTTTTCCTGGAAACTGAAGGCTAAGTTTTTGTGTCTTCATCAAAAACTAGGTTCTTGCTTAAATGTGTAAAACCCCATAAGTAAAGAAAAAAAATGTGTCTGTATTTCACCTAGTCATTTTGAAATTATTAAAAGCATGGGCTCCGGAACTACACAGCCCTGGAATAGAATCTGAAGTCTAACACTTAGGGTCTGACCTTTGGGAAATTACTCAGCCTCCCTGGGATCCAGATCTCTTATCTGTACAATAAGGATTTTAAAAAATTACTTCCTCTTTTACAGAGCTTGATAGAGAATAAATTTTTCATGGAAACTGGCAGAGTTTTTGGTATGAGAGAGATAAGGATCAGCTGAGGGCAGTGATCTTATCTTGGAGTTGTTCAGAACAGGTCTCTTGCTCTCTCTGTCATATACGGGAAGCTGAGACTCGTGAAATGATAAGGTGGAGTCACTTCCTGCCAACAGAACTCACCAGTGCTAATGGCTGCTGTTCCCACCAGCCAGGGACATCACAGATAAAGAGAGGTTCAGGCAGCGTGCTATGCAACAAGCCACTCAGAATGAATGCTGCCTCCTAAGCGCAACTTCAGTCTTTCCCTACCCCAGAAATTGCTTTCCTTGACTTTTCAAATGACTGGGTATTACTTCAATGAACTCCAATTATGCACAAAAGTATAAGGAAGAGGGAAAAATCTCCTGAAACCCTACTGCCTACAAATAGAAAACCACTAGAAACCTGCCACACTTTTCACTGTAGATCTGGCTATACATGATATTCTGCACCTGGTTTTGTATTCAAGAATACCTTTCCATTTTGTTCACTAGAGAGCCACGTTGTCATTCTCAGTGGGGCTCCATCCCTACATTCCACGGTGGTAGTAAAAAGTGGTTGTCTATAGAAACCATTAGCTTCACCTTTCTATAATGAGACTGAGGAGAGCTGTGAGGTCCAAGGAGATTTCAAAACCAAGTGAAAATCACAGGCATTCATTTTACTTTTACTAAAATCCTGGAGAGAAGAGGAGTGGTCCCAGTGTGCTCTAGGTGGCACGCCCCATTTTCCACATGGCTAGCACTTACAGAATGTGAAACTCGTTGGCTTGAACTTTTAATAAAAGAGAACTTTTGGCAGGTAACTCAGTATATTTTCGGGGCTTAAAACTTTTATTTTATCAAGATCACAAACCTTGGTCTTGGCATCAAGAAGTTATTTCTGAATGCTAAGCAAATATGAAAACTATGGGTCTGGCCTCCCTTTGATTTTCTTCTGCCAGGGTGGATACGTTCCAGAGGCCAGACATATGTGAGTCCTTATCCTCTAGTTGCTGCCATGTCTCTACCGAAGCCAGGGCTTTGCAGACCCAAATGATTAGCTTCTGCCTCAGGGACCTTTATCTGGAAGGTGGCATTCATCACTTCTAGGGTTTGGCTTCACTCCAGCAGATGTTAGAGGCATGGACAGAAACTAGGTTCATGTACAAGTAGTAGTTCTACCCATCATTATATTTTTACTACTAAGGACTCTGCCTTACAGAGTCAAGTGGGCCTGAGTGTTCTGCCCAGGAACAACCTGTATTTAAAGTAAAAACTGTCACAACCAGGCAGTAGATCCACACCGAGTGTCCTTATCCCCTGTATCTGACATCAAGCTAGGACATGGTCACAAAAGCACAAAGGTAAGGAAACCTTACATGTAATACATGCTGCTCTTTCTCCTTTTTTATCCTCCCTCCTGGGCAGGTTGCTGACCAAATGAAAAATATTTCACTTAAAACTAAAATCCCAAACTCTTAATGATGGTGAATCATCATTTTATTAATAAGTAACCTTTATATAATAAACCATACAGTGAAAATAGCCCAGCAAAGGTCTGGGGGAATATTTTCCTACATTGTGGCCTTTACAAAAACTGCTCTCAAATGCGGACTGCAGCCCCACAGTGTGAGCACCCTGGGAGTCTGGCAGAAATGCTGATTTGTAGGTCCTAACCCAGATCATGGGATCAGAAACTGTGGGGTTAGGTGGCATAAAGTGTGTTTTAATAACGCTCCAGGCAACTGGTGCTAGCTCACAATTGAGTCCTGGCCTCCTGGGAGGAACCTGGGATGGGAACCAGGAATTCAAATTCAGATGCCAGCTCTGGGTTGGATAGTCCAATTCAATGGATCCAATGAGGAAGCATTACTTGCCACTCTGAGCCGAGGGTTGTATAAGGACATGAGGTGCATGTGTTAGACCAAGTCCTGACCTTTGGCCCAGTATCTTCCATACCCCTTTTCTCCTCTAGGAGACTATTTTCCTTGTTGTTGTTATTTCCCATTTGTGTTTCTGTTGTCTGTAATATTGGAAGCAACTCAAAAGTGCAGAATGGATCAAACAGGAGAACGCCATTTAATTATAGTGAATCCTACTGTACAGTTTACCACTCAAGTAAAGACAGGACACTGATGATTTAATGACTGTCACCTTTCTGTGTTGAGTGCTGTTCAGATATCTTATGTTCTAGGCAATGGTTTTAGTCAAACTCTGCCCAGGAAAGACTGTGGCTTGGAATATTAAGTAATTCACTTAGTGTCATACAAAGTGGCAGAACCAATACACCTTTAGAAATAGTTTTTCAAGGGGCTGGTCATGTAGCTCAGTTGCAAGAATACTAGCCTAGCATGTATAAGGTCCTGGGGTTGGATCTTAAGCATCACATAAAACAAAACAGAGCGAGGTGGTGGATAATTGCAATCCCAGTGTTCAGGAGGTAAGATCAGAAATTCAAAGTCATCCCCAGCTACCTAAAAAATTCAAGATCATCCTCAGCTACATAGTGAGTTCAAGACCAGTTTGGGTCATGTAGAATTCTGTCTCTCAAAACAGCAACAACCAAAAGAACACAAGACAAAAATCTATTTCCAAAGGTCACGCCTGAAGGTGTGGTGAAGGTTTAAACATCTTCTCTTCTCAACACTGCCACAAATGCACTTGGCAGGTGTTGCCTTGCAGTGGCCAAAGATTAGGAAACAAAGCATAAGGACACATAGGCTTTCAGAGCCTAGCTATTTAAAAAATCCCTGAAATAAGAGTGACAGGAATATGGTGATCAACTTTTGATTTTGTCAATTATGACTTGCTCTTCCAAGGGGTGCCCAGCAATCACCATCACTTTGGAACAAGAGAAAAAAATAAATCATGTTAAAAAACAGCATAGGAGACCTACATTTACAATAAGGAAAGCCCACTACAGTATATGTATGTCTCTCACATGCCAAGATCATTTTTCATTTTTCATCTGTTTTTTTGTTTGTCTGTTTGTTTTGTTTTGTTCTTATACATTTCAGTGAGTTTGCATTTGGCTTTCACAGAGCTCAAGAAAGTAGAGAGTGGCAGGAAAATTATATTTATGAACTGTTATTGTACCAAAAAGTTAAGTGATATAATCCTCATAGGAAGAGTGAAGTGGGTGCAGCTAGTAGATTAGACTTGAGAGGAACACTAGCTAACATGAGTGGAGTCATACATCTAGAGCAGGCTAGAGAGAGTTTGACAGAAATGAGACTAACCCCAAGGTCCAACACCATGGGGAAGCTCCATCACGCACCGTCACATAAAGTGCTTAAACACATCAGTCAAGGCCAAGGACAATGAGACAGCAATACAGATGAGCTTGACAACAGTCTAAAGTAAGTCCAGGACACAATGCCCAGGCAGCTACAAGTAATGGCTTTTCCTCCCCTGTCACTCTGGTCAGCTTTAGGCTCTTTGGGTTCCTCATCATTAAAATTGAAGAATCTTCTAACACCATTGATCTACTGGTTGTTTTTTAGTGACTCATGGCTAGGAGGGACCTGGTTGGGTTCGCTGCATGCCCAGGAGCTGGTAAAATACACGCATATGAGTATTGCTAAAGGAAAAGTAGATTATGCCACAAGTAAAGACCTTACCTTACTAGGAGGTGGTCCATGGTCATCCAAGTAAGTGGAATTTCCTAGGGGGGAAAAACATTGAGCGGTAAATTTTTTAGCTCCCAAAATAAGTTGATGTAAAGGCATTAAAAAAATGGGCATTCTAGATATATTTCTATTCAGACAAAAGGAAAAATGGGCAATTGATCACCACTTTGTCCAGTTTTGCTGATGTTACAAGTCTGGTTAGTTTGGATGGGGATACACATATGCATGCACACAAACTTCCATATGCAGAAACACACATCCAATACCTGTTGAGTTATTTTGGACCACTGGGTCTGAACCTTGTGAGAGCATCTGTTACCTGCAGGACTAGTTAACACACTGACTGTCCAGCCCACTCCCAAAGTTCAGACTCCAGAGCTCTGCAAAGGTGCTTTTGTTACCAGGAATCAAGAGATGCAGATGCTACTGTGCCCAGAACCAGGCTTTGGAGAACAACACTGTTTCTCCAGTTTGCCCTGAAACTTGCCAACTTCCCTTCTTTTCAGCTTAGCTTGAATGTGATTAATAGCCACCTGCTGGTGTGTTTTCATAGCTCGTGGTTATTGCTTCCTAATGAGTAAGAAAGATTCAGGAGGGCTGGTGAATGACTCAGTAGGAGAGGGTTTGCTGCACAGAAATGAGAACTTGACTTTGGATCCCCACACCCACTTAAAAATCCAAGCATGTGGCAACAGCCTGGAACCTCAGTGCTGGCAGGGTGGAGACACACAGACCCCAGGGCCTCGCTGGTCAGCCATTCTAGTGGAACAGAGAGATGATCTAAGTTCAAGGAGAGACCCTGTCTCCAAAAAATAAGGTGAAGAAACCTTTAAACAAGACATCTTCATGTCAACAATACATGCCTGTCCAGAGGATACACACACACATATGTGATTCAAGAAAGAGTGGAAGCTCTGCTAAGTGCAGTATTTATAAATACTGCTTTAGCAGATCCAAGTTTCAGAGGTGGGTTAGAACTGCTCCCATTTTCCAGAGGAGAAAACAGAGACCTGCAGGACTCCAATAACTTGCCTGTGGTGCCATAGCTATTGAACTGCAGACAGGACAGAAGACTGAGTTTTCTAGAGTGTGTTTGGGCACCTGCCCACCTGAAAAGACAAGCGTCTTGCCATCTTGACTTTTCTGTAGCCTGGGCACTGCACATGTTACCATTTGGAGGCACTGGACCATATGCAGACATATACCTGGAAGGTCACCAGCAACAAGGGCTGCTCATTAACCCAGGAAAATCTCCACCAGCAAAGCAAGGTGATAGGGTTTGCTATGGGAACAAATGCAAGACACCGGAAGCACAAGGTACTTACAAATTATAGATTAGGGAATATGATAAATGTCCTACTTTGAGAAGATGAAAGGTGTTTTTTGACAGTACACCATAAAAATAACTTAAAAAATGGAATAAAAAGGGAAGCAGAGTTTAAGCCAGGGACAATTCAACTGGGGACATTTTTCCAAACGCAATAAATAAGTGGGTTTTGGCATACAGATTTTTCCACACTGAGTCATCACCTATCTCTTTGCTTTGTAGTGTTCTGATTTATAACCCACCTGATGTCCCCAGGGGCTGTACTCTAATTGGCCATCTGTAAATATTAACCAGAGAGGAAGGTCCACTTTAAACTACAAGATACAACATAAATACCTGTCATGCACATGACAAGGCTAGAGGAACCCTTTAAATGTGAACACGATGAACAATTCATTAGCGGCTCATTACAGTGTCCAACTCCACCAGGCATACACACGAAGAGGGAGATCAACGTCGGAGTTAATGAGAATATGTCTAAACACAGTTGCCCATGTTTAGAAGAGTGTTCAGGAATATCCTCCAATAATGCAACCAGTATAATTTCTCATCATTGGAACAAAGGATGTAACAAATCCTAACAAGCTCCATTCAATGTGTTCTCCAGGTACCCTGCTCAAAACTCAAAGATGGCTTACACTGGAAGCATAGGTTTGGGGGTGGGGCAGATACAGGAAGACAGGTATTTCTGTGTTGTGACCAGCCAGCTTCTTTTCTCCTAGGGTGTGACTGTAATTCCTCCAGTACTTAAGTAGAGCCTTTTATCCTAGGATATTAGGCTCTCACAGGGCATAGTAAACAAAACTCTCAGGATGTTTGAAATTGCAACAGGTAACTTGTTCGCTACAGACATCAAAGGATGAGCTGTTTTCAAAATCCTTTGCTTGGAACGGGCTTCCAGGCAACAAAGCTGGTTGGCCTTGCAGGTGATTATATTCAGGGTTAATGTTCAGAGAGGTAAAAGCAAGCTCTTGGGGCCTTGGGGCAGACAGCTCAGGCTCTTAATTCTGGAAAAGGAAAAAGGAGAAGAAGGCTAAGTAGGACCCAGGCTAGGACAGAGGACAGGTGTACACTGTTCAGGTGTCTATACACTCTAAAGCCCACCCTACCCTTGTGGTCCTTCATGATGAAGTCTTCTTTGAAAGCCTGTATATACAATGTAAAAAACCACTGTTCCATCTAAGTGTACAGGAGTTACAGATGGAACAGTCAGCAGAGCTCATATGTACCAATGGAGTTTCTCATGCCTTATGTTTTCTGGGTTTCTCTGCTTATAAACTATTTTCAGCAAAGATTTATTTTAGAACAATCAGGAGTGGTCTGACACTAGGAACTAGGAGGCCAAGTATCCGGACTTCTGGCTGTTTGCTGTGTTATACCCATGTTATTACCATGTGTGATGACAGTCATGGTGATCTCTATGGGCAGACCATCCAGCTAACCCTATGACAGTCACCAAAGCTTTATATGACAAGACAAAGAACATTAAAAAAAATCAGACATATACCCAGAAAGCAGGTTAAACATTGTTTTGTAGCAGGGAGTACCCATAAAACAAAGCCATTCTACTCAGAGTGCAGTATTCTTCTTCCTGAAAGATTTCCATATGCACTTCTGTAAAACAAAATAAGGTTGTGGCTTATAAGAAAAATACGACATTTAAAGTTGTGCCAGTCACTGGTTGGCTATTCCCTTAATCACTGCTCCATCTCTATCCCTGTACATCTTGTATGGAAGGCAAATTATGGGTCAAAGGGTTTTGTGGGTGGGTTGGTGTCCCCATCCCTCCACTGAAATCCTGCCAGGCTAGGAGGTGGCCACTTCTGTCCCTATGTCTTCTGCTGCTAGGAATTTTACATAGGGTCACCCCTATCCTCTCAAGAGAATACCCTTTGGCTGGTCTCCCACTTGTTTCACAGATATTTCCCCCATTGGTTTCCCTTTTCTCCCACCGTGTCCCCTGTTCCCGCTCTCACCACACCTGATTCCCACACTCATTGCCCTCTTCATACGTCCCCCCACTTAGTTCCCTCCTGACACTATTAATGATTCTCTGCTATGCCTGCAGACAGGAACCTAACATAACTATCCTCTGAGAGCCCCCGCCCAGCAGCAGATTGAAACAGATGATGGGACTCACAGCCAAACCACAGGTGGAGCTCAGGGAGCTTTGGGGAAGAGTGGGAGGAAGAATAGAGGGAAGCAGAGCTTCACAAGAAGACCAACAGAGTCAACTAGCCTAGGCCCCTGGGGGCTCACAGAAACTGAAGCACCAACCAAAGAGGTCTGGACCTAGGCCCCCTACACATATGTAACTGAGCGGCAGCTCGGTCTTCATGTCGATTACCTAGCAAATTGAGCTGAGATAGTCCCTGATAGATTCTATCCTCTGCTTGAGCATCATCTTACCCTAAATGGGCTGCCTTGTCTGCCCTCAGCGGAAGAGGATGCTCTTAGTCCTGATGTGACTAGAAGAGCTGGGGTGGCGTGATGGGGAGACCCCTTATCTGAGGAGGAGGGAAGGGGGAAAAAAGGAGAGGGTGGAAGGGTGGGAACAGGTAGCAAGGAAGGAGGGGATGCAATCAGGATATAAAAATGAAGAAATGAATAAATCAATTTTTGAAAAGAAAAAAAAAAAGAAAAACATGACATTAACACCATTCCACAAAAAATGCTGAGAACAATGTCTATAAACAGTAGGCTCGTAATAAGTACTCACTAGCAGGACTGATTGTGTTTCTAGTAACAGCAGCAGCAGGGCAGGGGCTGCCTCCATGCCTCTCCATCTACCTCTCAGGTCTTTCGCCCTTTGCTGCACATTCCCCTTGCTTACAGAACTCTGAAGAAATGTGATGCCAGACTCCAGCCGTTGCAATTCTGATTTAATTACTCTGGAAAAAGTCCCAGGCGGTTGGCATTTTTAAAAAGTTCCTAAGGTGATTCTAATGTCTAGCCAGGCCTGAGAACCACTGAGCTACAACCCAAATGAATATATTTCACGACTGAGGCCAAATCCAATTTTCTAGAAGCGAAAAAGGATTATATCCTTGCCACGTTCATCCTAATCAGGGGTCACCTCCGCCGTGGGTGACGAGAGATTTCCATACAAATGTCAAGTCAAAGGTGAATGCTGACAGAGTGCGCAGGATCATGGAGTTAACAGTTGCATGGGATGCTGACCAATCAGGTGTAACTTCGGAGGGTGGGCAGGCTACAGCCTTCCCAAAAAGGTACCAGCAAAGGTCACCTTGAAGCTTACTCTAACCTCTGCTCAGACTCCAATATTCCTTTTAAGAGTACTTCGGAATACACAGCTACTGAAAATAGTATGTGGCTTTTTGAACCCTTGTGTTCAAGTTCAATGACAAAGTAAGTGAATAAATCTGTCATATGCCTGGAGTTTCCTAGACTCAATGTAACTTAAAACCACGGTCCTGGAGACACTCACATAGGATCTTCACACACATTTTATGTATTCATGAGATCTTGAAAGTAAGACGTCCCCTGGGAAATCTAAAGCAAAGACACTCTTTAGTGGCAGCCCAAAGAGCCATCTCCTCTTTCCAGGAAGTGAAGGAAGCCACTAGGAGCCACCAAGCTCTGCCCACCCCCACCCCCACCCCTGCTTGCCACCATCCATGGAAGCCCCTGTTGGTAGCAATCAGCTCCGATCTGGAGAATTAAGGTTTTGCCCTCAAGAAAGTCTGCTGGGTGATCAGTTAGCCATTTTTTCTATGCCCCACCTCAGTCTGTCCTGTGGTGTTGAAGCTAGTTGGCACTGGTCAGCATAGAGAAGCCAAATGCCACACCTGTGAGGATCGCACTAAAGACCAATAAAACCACATAAAGAAGCTGTCAGAACTGCTAGCTGAGCTAGAGAGGCGGCTTAGGCACTTAAAGGCTAGGTTGACAATCAAGGCATCATCAGATGTGAGAACCCAATGGCTACCTGAACACTGTATCAGACTGCTACTTACTCTAAATAGCAACAGCTGCTTTTGCGTTAGAGGAAGAGCAGAAAGGAACCCTCAGAAAACATGATGCCATGTCTTTAATACGATAGCACTATCAGAACTGAGTGGGTACAGGGCACAGCAGAAAGCAGAGTTGCAGGCTCCAGAATCAAAGGACCTGGTTCAAATCCCAGTGCTGCCCTTTAGTTGAGTGCCCTGGAAACAGCGCTTTGTATTTATTGTTGTTAGTGTTGTTTGAGACAACACTGCCCCTATTTGTAACATAAGGGCCTTAAGTCACAGTTGTGCAACCACTATGGAAATCAGTCTGGCGATATCTTAGAAAACTTGGAATAGCTCTATCTCAAGACTCAGCAATACCACTCCTGGGCATACATGCAAACCATTCCTCACCAAACAACAAGGACATCTCCTCAACTATGTTCATAGCAGCTTTATTTGTAATAGCTAGAAACTGGAAACAATCCAGATGTCCCTCAACTGGCAAATAGATTAAAAAAAAAAAAAAACTGTGGTACATTTACACAATGGAATACTACTTAGCTATCAGAAACAATGAAATCATGCAATTTGTTGCCAAATGGATGGAACTAGAAAAGCTCATCCTGAGTGAGCTAACCCAGACCCAGAAAGATGCACATGGCATCTACTCACTTATAATTGGATTTTAGCTATACAGTAAAGGATAACTATCCTACAACCAACAGACTGAAATGAACAGGAACATAGACTTTGTTACCTATTAGTGGGACACTTTTCCCTAGTGGTGCTGCCATGTAGGCCCCTATTGCAAGAGGAAGCTCTTAGCCCTCATAGGACTGCTGAACTTGAACTAAGAGGGTCTGGTATGTAGGGGCACCCTACACTGGAAGAATAGGATAGGTGGGAGAAGGGGGACAGGGTGGGAGGGTGAGAGAAGGGGGACAGGGTGGGAGGGTGGGAGAAGGGGGACAGGGTGGGAGGGTGGGACCGGGAAGGGTGGAGGGAGGGGATTGGGATGGAGATGTAACTTGAAGTAATAAATAAACATAAAAAAGAAATTTAAATATATTAAATGTAAATATACATTTCAAATTAAATCTATTACATACACAAAACAGCATGCTTTCTAGAACACGGTAAGTGCTCAATGAGGAGTCACTGTTCTATTAAGAGATCACAATTAGCTCCTGTGTCACTGTCCTACCACTCTGGACCCATTTGTCATCAGGATTCCTTTGAAAGATTTTACATAAAAAGGTGAGTTAGGAAATTTCCATATCATACTTGTCAAATGATACATTTATTTTCTGAGGATGGTTGTGGTTAGTTGAAAAATGATGCTCACTACATTGACCTTGTCCTGCCCCCTGGAACCTATAAATATATCATGGCAATCATAAATCAGGGACTCAGGACCACTACTCTAGCATTACCCAATCTTATCACTTACCTTTACTTTTATAATTGCATATATTACTCAGGAAAACAAAGGAAGTCCCGAAGCTAGTGAAGTAGCTTATAATTTGAAAGATGAACATTAAAATAATCACTTGATGTTTTCTATCATTTTCCAATATTATCTGGATAGGCCTTCTGAAATGTGCCCCTTCTTTAAAATCAATCATTTGAGGTACCTTCACTAATGTGCTAATAAACTTGTACAACATCAACGGATATAATTTATTCTTGGCTCTGGATCTTGCATTAGCCGATCTATTTTTGTCTAAGTCCTTGAAGAATAAAAACGTTTACTACCCACTTTTCAAATAGAAACCCTGACGTGCATTAGTATCAAAAAGCCGCCTCCATGCCACATCAATGCAGATCAAACACACACACACACACACACGTACACGCACACGCACACGCACACGCACAAGCACACACGCGCACACCTCTTCTCAGAGCCCTACTTCCCCAGGTCCTTTGAAAATCACGATCATTAGTGATGGACTCCTCTCCTCTTTTCCCCCAGGACAGGGCATTTCCCACAGGACTCTCGTTACTGACCACACAGTCTCACGTGGCTACATCTCCCCTGGGAGTCTGGGCCTCCGATAAGATGCTATTTATGAAGGAGTCACTGTGGAAGGGAACGCTGCAGCCCCAGCTTCGTGCTTGCCAAAATAATATGCTAATGGCCCACTTTCCATAACTAACCATGGGTTCTGTGTCTCCATGAGGTCACTGTCAGCATGCACCAGCCGTCATTACAATGAGGAGTTTGTGCACACAGTGTCTCCAGTTGCAGCATTACTTAGAATTAGGGAAATTGCTTGCTCAGCACTATTCAAACTTTAATAAACCTGTTTTCCACTGAATTAAAACAAATGGCCCTATTAATTACCAATATTTAAGTATTTTTTAAAAAAATATATCTTTTAAAACACTCTTACATGCTTACTCAACCCATTTATAAATAACACCCTGAAAATATTTTTTATTAAAAAGAAACAGATCTCAAAGATTATTTTTAGTTATATGTACGTGAGTGCATCTGTCTATGTGAATGCACGTGCTTGCAGAATCCAGAGACACAAAACTGCCCAGCATGGGTGCTAGGAACCAAACTTGGGTCCTTCAGAAAAGCCATACCTGTTCTTAGTTGCCAAGCCACCTCTCCAGCCCCCTGAAAATACTCTCTTGATCCTAAATGTGAAGACTGGGCCTTCAGAGCACTCACACACAATACCCGAATTAAAATGTTACCATTTATGACTTAGAAAGTAACTCCCATTCTTAATTAAACTGAAAAGCACGTTTATGCTCTTCACGGATATTGCCAGCTCAAAAACAGTACCTTGCTTTATAACTCATTTCTTCATTAGATCTGAATATATGTCTTGGACTAGTAAGGGTAAGTTTGTAGAAAGAAACTACCTTTGCAATCAAGTTGTCAAGTGCATCATTTCTATTAACATCACCCTAAGTATAAATACATTATCTCCAAATTAGCTTAGAAACTTATGGCAATCATATTACAGGATCCTGCACAGGTAGGAGTGGAGTGTCAATCTCTTAGGCTTCTGTTTCCTTCCAGAAGGTTCTTGCTCCCAAAGAACTACCACAGCCAACCGATCTAAACCAGTGGGACTCCGATGTGCCTGCAAACACAGCAGATGTTGGCCTGCACATCTGTCTCTACTGAGCACCCATGCAAGTTCTCTTCTATGAGAACTGGAGTCCACATGCCTGTAAACATGTGGACAGAACAATGGCATGACGGCCGTGCTGAATCCACCCTGAGAGGAATAGAACAAGACCAGGCTGAAGAGGTCAGCATGGTTGTTACATGACAGTCATGGCTAGCCCAAAGCACCTTCTAAGCCTCGGGCAAAGCACTCCGCAGACCACATCCCATACAGTGCCTATGACAACCAGGAGGTGGAAGCCCCACGTCACAATACAGGAAGGGAGGTTCAGAAGGGACTTACACATGTCGGACTGCTAATCAGTAAGTGCTCCCGGACTTGACCTCTAGTGGTTGACCCTGAAGCCACTTTGTACCCCCTATCCCTCTGCTTTGCTGAGAGACTCCAGTCTGGGGCCTCACTGTGTAGGGTCTTCTCTGTGCCCTGTAAGCCGCATGGGTCACTCAACAGCTAGGCAAGAACCTTGGGTAATGCCTGCCTTCAGGCACTATGGAGGGCAAAGGGCTATTCAAGAAGTGAAGATTCCATGAGCTGAGAGAAGAGCCTAGCACTGGCATAGTAGGGGTGTGGAAGGAACATCCAGCTACTGTCCCCGAACAGTGATCCCAGTTCTCCACAAAGTGGCTGCCCTCCAGTGTAGATCCACTTGGCGGTCAGCGTTACTTTGAAATACCTGATACTAAAAGTAAGTTTGAACCACAAATTTATTCAAACAATTATAAGACATTTCTACATCACATTGGTCAACAACAGAAAAAGGAAGTGCTACTTGGTTCTGGACCTGAAACTTCAATGGGTACACCCCCCCTCTTTTTTTTTCTTAAATAGAAGTTGTGGTTAGGTGAAAAATGACTTCCCAATTTGTCCTGGTGCTAATCTCAAGAGCCCATTAGTGAATGCGTGGTTTCACACGTCAGGACACATGATGGCGCAGTTCATCCTGGAGGATTTGGGTGGGCTATTGAAATCATGAGGTCCCTGTCAGAGACAGGCATTGGGATCAGAGTCAGACAGATACAACAGAGGGGACAGAGGATGAGTGATAAGTGATATAATTTGGAGAAAGAGGAGCCGCCAGGAGTCAAGCAATGTGGCCTGCAGGCACTTGAAAAGGCCAGAAAACAAACACAAAATTCTAAGAGCCCCCAGAAGGGGCACAGCACTCCTGACAAGCCGATTTAACCCATTAAAATCCATGTTAAACTTAACTTTAGTCCCTGCTCTACAACAAATATCTGTCAGAGAAACAGGACCCAAAGGCTGAAGATTGATGCTGGAATGTATGGAGAGAAAATGGGAACTGTCCAGGCAGTCATTGGTATGTTCTTTCTTAGTTTTGGAAGCTGCAGGCCCTGCACTTCCTATATAAGCAAATATATTTATCCCTCTCAGGTGTCTGAGGTGGTTGAAGAATAGACAGCTAGAGTCTCATAGTTAAATTTTGAACTGTTTAGGAATCAAGAGGGTGTTATAGATCTAAGAAGATACTCTTAAAAGTGTGTTGCAAGATAGTATGAATGTTGAGTCACATATAGACCTTTAAACTCATGGAGTTGGTTAAATAGTAGAATGTTAAAGTCAGGGGCCAAATATGTATAAACTGGACATTGGGAAGGTATACTGGGCCATTTAACTCTCATAAATGTGGCATATTTATATCTATTGTTTTGTATAATACTTACTGTTATAAGAGAAGGAACCAGCTGTTGGGGGGAAGAGGGTGGAAGGGCGGGATAGGAAGGGGGAATAGGGAGGGGTTTGTTACTGAGATGTAACTTGAAGAAAAAAAATAAAGTATTAAAAAAAAAAAAACCACTGATTTTGTGTTTTGAAGCCACTGGATTTGTGCTAGTTTGTTATAGCAACAATGAAGATTAATATCATTGTTAAATGTTGTTTTCTGTGTGCCTCCCTTTTTTGATCATTTTTAAAATCTGAATAAAGGGTTCTTATCAATGACAATTGTAATAATTTTGTAGAAATAAGCATCCAAAAGCTGGATCAGGGACATATAAGTATTTCAAGTTAGAAACCTGAAAAGAGATGACTGTTCTTAATTATAAATTGTGTGTGTGTGTGTGTGTGTGTGTGTGTGTGTGTGTGTGTTATACATATATGTAAGTATGTGCTTGTGTGGAGGCCAGACGGACTTTGGGTCTCCTGTTCCATCACTTTCCAACTTTCTCCCTGATGCAGGGTTTCTCACTCAACTTGGAGAGGGCTGGCAGCCAACAAGCCTCAATTATGCCCCTGTCTCCACCCGCCCACAGGCCCTGGTTTACACACTTGTGTTTGACCACACTAGGCATTTTACATGGATGCTGGGACCTGAACTTTCAGTTCTCATGCTGTACAGCAAACACTCTAACCACTGAACCATGTCTCCAGCTCCAGTTTTTTTTAAATTTGGTGGTTTTCCATATTAAGCCTCAATATTTAGTCTATTTCCTACCACTTCACATTTTGTATACCTAATTACTATATAGCCAAAAAAAAGAATGCAACGAATTCTCTTATAAATAATTCCTATCCTTACCAGTTCACTGCAGTCTAATACAAAAATATTTTCATTTCCTAAGTATTCCATGAGTTGAAAGGTGGAGGTTACTGACACATCAGTTCTTGTCTATGAAAGATAGTCTCACGGCATTTGCTCTAAGCAAAAAGTTTCTCTCTGGCTTTGTCATGATGGTCACTAGGAGTGAATGGGCACACACATATACTTATCATATGAAGAGAGAGGGAAGGCATCAATACCAGACAGTCCAACCCTTCCAATTACAGAAGAAAAAAAAATTGATGCATAGTACGTCATTAGGCTATCATATTGCCTGTTTAGAAGCAAAGTTAAGAATAGACTTGAAGTGCTAGGTGCTCATTCAACACATACAAAATGCTACATGACATTTTTTTTTTTTACTCTAAATAGCCCAAAATTTCAGACACTATTGCCTAGCTTACTCTCTAGACTTGAATTAGAATGACAGGGATGTTCATACATAATCAAATTCTTTCTCTAAAAGTAAAAAAAAAAAAAAAGTCATCGAGAGAACAAAAATACATATGATTCAAACACTGAAGGCAATTCCTAAAGACGGTACACAAAGTATTTTGTATATGGCTGCATGGAATTCTCAGCCTCTAGTTTGGATGTTGAAGTTTTAGCATGTTTGCTTAAAAAAAAAAAGTAGTAACACTCATGAATATCAATGTCAATGTCAGCAGATGATCAAACACATTTGAAACCAGGTCTTATGCAGAAGTGTGAGTATGATGTTAACTATCTGGAAAAGTGTGAAGGTGGGAGGGTGCAGAATGAAGGCGAGGCGGGAGAGTAAGTAGTTACATACCACACTAGGTTTTTGCCGCGGTCTGCTCAGTGCCAGCCATTATTCTGAGTCCCAGTTTGGGCCGCCGTAACAAATTAGCACGAACTAGCTGATAACGCATATTTATTTCTTACAGCTTTGGAGGCCGGGGCATGAGCAATATACCAAAGCAGCCCTAGCTTGCAAATGGCCATCTCTTTCCTAGGTTCCTAAACAGTAAGAGGGAGAGAGTTCTAACCTCCTACCCCTTCTTATAAGGGCACCAACCCCATTATAGGGCCCCTATCCTCAAGATTCCATCGAAGTCTAATCATCTCCCAAACACTCCCCGTGTCCAAATACTATCAACAGCGTGGATAAGGGTTTCAGCATATGGACTTTAGGGGAACACTCCAACATCGAGTCCACAGAAGTCTGCGGTAGAGAAGATTACAAATACTGAATGAACGATTACAAAGCCAGTCAGGGAAAGAGTAAACGGCCTGGGTGGAGTGCCGTGGAACAGATGAACCCAGAGACAGAAGAACAGGCAGAGTACAGGGTAGAAAATAGGAGCATCGTGGGGAAGGGGAGCCTGTGTTGAAGCCTCACGTCTGGAGGAAATTGGCCACTGTGAGGGACTAAGAGGCCAGTAGAGGAAATGCTTCCAAGACACAGCCTCGGTGAAGGAGCAGAGCTAACTGTCTGCAAGAAAAGGGCAGAGGACCCTGGCCAGCACGTGGGCACTGAGCTATGGGTGGGGTGTCTATATATGCAAGGGATTGCAGGGCATTGAATCTTGGTTAAGAAGATCCTCATGAGTTGAAACCAACATCAAAAGCTACGGTCACATTTAGGAGACATTTGGAAATGGAAGAGCCGCTGGGCACATCTGATGCAAACTTACAAACTTACATGCATGTGCAGTAAAACAGCGTTGATGACTTGCATCCCTTCAACAGCAGATCCTTGGGGGTCAACAGGGTGAAATAATTCTGCACCTTCCCAAGGAAGGCAGTGACGTTATATGGTTGGGTTTTATCAAAAGTATACATGGACTCGAGTCATAGGACGTCTAGCCCATGCCCAGAGCTCTGCACATGGCAGAGCAGTGATAGACCAGATGGTTTCCCAAGGTATCTGCGTGTGTGTCATCTGCATGAAATAGGTAGAAGGCTGAACCCAGAATCTAGGTTAGAGAAGTTTCTGGGGACTAAGCAGGAAACTATGTCAGTGTACCTCAGTAATTTCCTAAGAGTGACAAAATCATTGCTGCCTGACGGGCCAATTCTTCTGCGAAAGGCTGATGTCAAAACACTTATATTTTAAATTGAACACAAAAGTTCTTGTTTCCAGCTCGGTCTCTTGTTGGACGGGTGTCTGGGCCAGGGCCTGGAGCCACCTGAAATGAGTGTCTCTGTCCAACAGCATCAGTTAGAAGTTTGAGGGATAAATGGTTGGGTCACTTGCCAATTCTTCTCATGCTTTAGGGCAATGAGTGGGAGGGATTACTCTTCTGGGTGTTTCAAATACAGTGATATTCACCGTGAACAGGCCATTTGGACATGAATGCCGATGTCAACTTAGAAATGGGTTTGATGGCTCTGCCAGGCCATCACAGATGCTGTGCTTCAGAGCAAGCAAGCCCATCAGGAGCAGCTCCACATAAATCCAGTGACACAAAGAAGAGGCCATTGTTTCCTCTTTATGAGGTCTTCAAATGGAAAAGAAGGATTTTAATAGAGTCGGAAATTACCGAAGCCATTCAGAACAGCAATCCTCACAAAACAAACCAGCAATCAAACTTGTGGGCCTGAAATTCACCATTCAAAGAAAATAGGTTTTGGTAGTTCATCACATCTGCCCTTTACATCTCTGATTCTATGTGGTGAACGTTTTTTAATAGGACCTATAGAGTTTGTGGATTGTGGAACTATAGCATTGGAAGACCAAAAACCAAGAATCCTTTACTTTTGTGTTACTCTGTGTACAACAAAAAGGCCCAACAAATAAGTACTTAGAAATCAGACACGCCTTTAATCCCAGCACTTGGGAGGCAGAGGCAGGTGGATCTTTGTGAGTTCAAGGCCAGCCTGGTCTACAAAGTGAGTCCAGGACAGCCAAGGATATACAGAGAAACCCTGTCTCGAAAAACCAAAAAAAAAAAAAAAGAAATCAGAAATTCTTTGCCTAAAAAGAGAAGAAGGTACAAAGGAAAGAATGTTAGCTTTGTAGCTGAGCAGTCTACAGGGGTGGTCCTCTTAACTAGAGGTGACCTTGAGCAAGACTTTAAAAGTTCTAAGCCTGGGCTTCTCATAAACACAAGAACAGGAGTTACTTCTCAAGACCGTGGGCATTAATATTACCAATAACAAACTGCCTGGCATGCATTTGATAAAGTGAACTTCTCATGATCATATATAAAAAACGGAGCCCATTATAAAACACGGAGCATTAAATAAATCCTCTTCCAAGTAATCACATGCATAAACATCAGTGTAGCACCAAAACACACAACCCTCATTATGTCCTTGAATGGCCAGTCACGGACTCCTCCACATTCTTCAGGATTTACGATGGAAGGCTATACCTGAGCATGCATGCGATGTGATTTTTAAAACCCTGGCAGAATCTGTGTATTCCTGAACTTGTATTATTATTCTAGGGACAAAGTGCACCACAGCTCATAAATACTCTTTAGCATGTTCTGCGCCAATTTCTTTTTCAGCAAAAGTTTAATTCTGATTTTTTTGACAAAATGGGTTAAGGACACCAGCTTTCATACTTGACAAGAGGAGTCCCTGCTATGAATTGGTCACCACTCTGGATATGTCAATGGCTTTCAAAGTCACTTTTGTGCATGGTGAGCCTGAGGTGGAAGGAAAGGCCTCAGGCACAACCCAGCAGGAAACCATTCATCATGGCCCCAATCTGTTTCCTGGTTTTCAGGGCGCTGACATAGAAACTGCATTTGTGAATCCAGAATATGTTCAAGCCAAGTAAATTTCACCTTGTAAAAGGCAAAATTATTATTTGTTATTAAAAACAAAACCAAGCCGGGCGGTGGTGGCGCACGCCTTTAATCCCAGCACTTGGGAGGCAGAGGCAGGCGGATCTTTGTGAGTTCGAGGCCAGCCTGGTCTACAAAGCAAGTCCAGGACAGCCAGAGATATTCAGAGAAACCCTGTCTCGAAAAACCAAAAAAAAAAAAAACAAAACCAAAAAACAGTCCCATCAACTGGACCAATCTGTACCTACCAAAAATACTTATTTTTTTTAAACTAACTTATTTATTTTTATTTTATGTGCACTGATGTTTTACTTGTATGTATGTCTATGTGAGGGTATTGGAACCTGGAGTTACAGACAGTTGTGAGCTCCCATATGGGTGCTGGGAATTGAACCCAGGTCCTCTGGAAGAACAGCTAGTATACTTAACCACTGAGCCATCTCTCCAGCCCCTCCCAAAAATTCTTACAGATCACCAGGGGACAGAGCGTTTTATGTAAGGGGCAGGCCTGGCTGAAAACGGGTCTCTGAGCACAACATGTTCTCCCTGGAAGTAACAGGGCAAGATAAGGGGTTTCCTAAGAATCATTAAAGATGAGACCCCTATGCTGGTTGAAGTAAGGTGGGGTGATCTCCCAACCTTCCTTCTAATTTCGGAATCCAGATATATCCAGAAGGCCTTTTAAACAACAAACAATAATGTCACCTTTGAAAGCCTGCCTTACTTGATGTCTAGATTTCAATCACACAGGTGAATAATATCAAAAATAGATTTGAAATCAGGAGACTTTTTAACATGGGTATGACTCTCTTGGGCATAATATATGACAAATGAAATGGCTTTATATATGTAAATATGTGTACATGCAATCAAAACTTGGCAGTATCTTGAGGAATATAGTGATGGAAATTAAAAACTGGTTAAAAATGCAAAAATGAAGTGATTTCCTGCTAAGCAAATGATATTAAGTAGGACGCAGTCTGTTCCCATTGTAGTGACAGGAATTGGTGCTGAATGAACACAAAGCCACTTGATTTCAGGTCATAAACCCAGGTTAGGTGATGGTGAGATTGTTCAGAGGGTAAGGTGCTTGTTAAGCAAACGTAAGGACCTGAGTTCAGATCCCCAGAACCCAGGTAAAAGTATGGCAACATGGTCCTGTAACTCCAGCACTACAGGGATGCTGACAAGTGATCTTAGGAATACATGTACGAGACAGTCTGACCAAAATGACAAGCTCCAGTTTCAGTGAGACCTGTCTCAAAAGGTTAGGTGGAGAGAGGTAGAGGAGGCATCTGAAACCAACACCTGGCCTCCACAGTGACACACACACACACAAACACACAAACACACACATATCGAAGTAAGAGCTGAGCAGAGAAGTGAGCCATTCTTGGTAATGATTTCCTAACAAAGGAAGACAGAAACTACAAACCAAGGAATAAGAACAAGACTAGATGATCTGGAGGCATTGTATATTTCAAAATCAAGCAAAGTCACTGCAAGAAGAGGAATGAGGGGAGGAAGAGGAAGAAAAGGAGGAGGAGGAAGAGGGGAGGAGGGAGTGAGGAAGGGAGGGAGGGATTGATGGAAGGAAGGAAGGAAGGAAAGAAGGACGAATGGGAGATTGGGAGAAGGGACTAGTTCATGCTCGTGAAGGTCATAGAATGATAAATTACAGGAGTGCATGCAAATGCTATTACATGCAACAGAGAATAAATGAAGAAACCACTCATCAATGGAGGAAAAATTATTTCATGACAGTGCAAAGAGGCACTGGAGCAAAAATAACTTGTCAGGATTATAAAAATAATAATGTAGGGCCATAAATAATACGAGCAAATGAATATGCTAATGAAAGCACAGGGATGAAAGCTAGAAGTAGAGAGTAAATTATACTAGCTCCACAAAGCAGTGGAAATAGACAAGCAGGTAGGGAGCCCTTGATCTTTCCCAAAGTGGAGAGAAAATGGAAAAGGGAGCTAAGGTGGATGCTGTGTCTGTGGAGACCATGCTTCAGGTGACTCTTTAAATACAGCTCTCTAACTCAGCTTTCAGATGGTTATCAATTTCTCCCTTGGTGGAGATGGTCAAAGGTCAAGATGAGTTCCAGGGAAGGGAGAACTAGGGAACAACAAGGTCAGGCAGACTCTGAACAGGCTGGTTCCCCTCTCGCAGGGCTAGTAGTTCCCTTGCTACCTAACCCATCACAGTCATCCTTCATCTTGCTTTACCATGTTAGAAAGAGCGTGGATTCTGAAAGCATTTTTTCAAAGCCCTGGCAGAGGTAAAGTGTGGGAGCCATCACAGATTTTTTTTTTTTTTTTTTTTTTTGGTTTTTTGAGACAGGGTTTCTCTGAATATCTCTGGCTGTCCTGGACTCGCTTTGTAGACCAGGCTGGCCTCGAACTCACAAAGATCCGCCTGCCTCTGCCTCCCAAGTGCTGGGATTAAAGGCGTGCGCCACCACCGCCCGGCTCATCACAGATTTTTTATATTAATTAATATTAACTAACTTTTGAGGTGCTGGGAATCAAACTAGAGGCTCTCGCCCTCCAGGCAAGCACTGTAGTACTTAGCTATCTCCCCAGCCCATAGATCAGTTTTCAAGCATGCTTTGTTTCAATTATCACGTTGTCATGTAAAATAACCAGTATTGTCCTAGAACAAAGTGGAAGAGGATCTTAAAGCCCTCTTTTTATGTGTCTCTTCTGTGACTAGGTGTGCAAATAAATACACACCACACATGGACATACACATTCAAAAGTTATACAAATAATGTATATAAATAGTCTGTAGATATGGAAGAGACACTTGTCTAAAAGACTCAGTCAATTTTTACATAAGTTTAATGCATATTTCCAAAAGCTGCCTAGGGCCATGTTTACAAATAACTTCTTTCCTCACCTAATATGTTTTAGCCCCATCTAAATTTTTTAAGTGTATCTTCTTTTATCAAGCTTATATTTTCAGAATTCTAGGCCACACTAATTTGTCTCTTCTCTGAACTCTCACTCTGGAGGAGACTAAGTGTACATACACAAATGCATACATATTGAAATATACACTATATGTATATATATACACGTGTGTCTGTGTGTGTGTATCTATACTGTGTATCTATATGTGTGTGTGATATCTGATCAAAGAGAAAGTGAGTCTACACAGGTCT
>CAJQZJ010033456.1:479425-530377 GCA_907164525.1 Lophiomys imhausi | reverse complement strand
TGTGTGTGTGTGTGTCTGTGTGTGTGTGATATCTGATCAAAGAGAAAGTGAGTCTATGCAGGTCTCGGGAAAAGTCCAAGCTGACAGCTACACTTTTGCATAGACCAAGCCTGTGGAACATGCCAGTGTGTTCCCTTTGTTTACATTCATAATACTAAGTAAAAATTAAGTGGTCTGGGAGAAATAAAGGAAAACAAACAAACAAACAAACATCAGAAAGCACCCGTATGCTCCCTTTGGGATCCGACACTACACAGGTTTTTCGTTAGATTTTTTTTTTTTCTAGTTCTGAAGATTCATTTCTATGAAGAGTGCTCTCCACACAGTGAATAGCACATCCCCATTCACCCCAAAGGGCACTGGAAGGATGACTTCAAAAGTGAGGCTTCCTGTGACCCCACTCCAGGGATGACTTTGTGCATCTATTCCCATCACTAATGTAATGAACATGCCCTACATACCAGAAGGCAAGCCTGGGCTTTGAGCCAACCCCCTCTGACAGTTGTTATGTTTGGGCGAGCGACACCGAACAATCATGGACGTATTGGGTGCAACTCTACTACTTTACTAGGACATCCCAATGACCTTGACAATTAACACATTAAAGGTCCGAAGCCCACGACTACTTCTGGACCTAAACATCGCTGAATATAAAGTAGTCATTCTTATCGACTTATCTGAACTTTATTAATTTATGTATTTTTTAGTAAAGCTATACCCATAACATGAACCAAATTCATAAATCTCTTCTTAGAACTCACAGATGAAATACATGTGATGTGTGCCCTCTGGACACTGCCTAGCACAGAAGAATACCATGTGAAAAGCAAGAAGAACCAGAGGAAAGGCCACAGGCATGTTTCACAGCCAAGACACTTGACAGTCAGGACGCTGCACCATGCAATGCTTATTTTCCCAAATTACAATCCTGTCCTCGGCTGTGACAGCTGGTTATAACATTTCCAGAAATGCTTAATGAGATCGACTCATTATCACATGAATTCATTGTATCTCCCAACCAATTCTCACAGAGAACTCTCTGGGTCTCAGAAGCCAGAGAGAAAGTTGTTGTACATAATTTCATTTCATCATGTTGTAACGGAGCCAGTCTCGGGTTTTTCCATTCACATCCAGGTTCTGGATTTTGGCCTGGTCAGCACCCTGTCTGACAGGGGCATGCACTGCCCTGCGGTTTCTCAACCACCAGTCACTGGGGACCTGGGCCAGACTAAAACCATAAACAAAGGCAAAGAAATACAATGCTTCTTCCTTTTCACACATCTGGGACCTTTCCGAAGGAGTGAGATCATTTTAAGAGTATGTGGAATCTGGGTCCTGTCGTCACTATTCACGAGGGGCAAGCTACATCCCTTTCCTTTCCTGGATCTCATTCATTGGTGGAAGCAAATTTTGCTCTAAGCTCTGTTCCTTTGGCCTGTGGAATGCTGTCTATTCACCCTGATCAAGCCGTATTGACTGATTGACTAAATTCAGGGTAAAGACAAGAGATCAGCATGACAGAATTTACAATATGTGTACCCTACCAGGTGAGCTGTGTCTTAATGCATGGGTGTGATTCAACTCAGCTGTGATAAAGGGAAGGGTGTGTTGGCAGGGGTGGGAGGGGGCACAGACCAACAGAGCGATGAGGGAAGCAGCCTGGTGTGCATGTGTGTGTCTGGCATAGATACTACAGACAGCATACAGTGGAAGAAATGACAAAGGAAACCACATGCATGAATTCCCTGCTGCTGTCCTTGGAAGAGCCTTATGATCTGTCATGGAACTTGTGGCTGAATTTCTATGTTCTGTCCGTGAATGGGATTGTCAGTTTCAAGCTTGTTTTAGCCAAGTTCCTAGTTTAAAAAATGATTTAAAACCCCAACTGCTGTGACATAGCAGTACACCTACATTCTCTCTTTCAAATTAAAAGGATATATGTGCATGTATGTATCTGATTGCATCGGATACATCTGATGCATCTGTGTATCATATATCTGATGCATGTATATGTATCTGATTAGACTTATCTCTAGTGCTACTCTATAATTCAATCATTAAAAAAATTACTATAAAATATAATATCTAGGCTTCAAGGAGGGAAAATGGAAAGTCAGTGTCTGGACCACGATTAGGAAGTTGAGATCCAAGTTCTCAGCTAGGTCAAGTCTTTGCTTGCCATTTTTCTATTCTAGTTAGTTCAAAGGCAGTAAGTACTCCCAACCACTCCCGGTAGATCACGTATAAATACTTGATTACACAAGAGCTTATGTGGGAGGAACCTCAAAACCTTTGATCCACTTCCTAAGAAAGCGTCTCATTGCTCAGTGTCTGACATTTTTACACCTTATGGGAAACCAGTGCTAAGGGCGCTTGCGTAAGCAGTACCCGCCCCTCGAATGACTAGAAAGTAGCCTTTCTCTGTGGCTGCTTTATAGCTATGTGATTTTAGTTTTCCCATGCCATGAGATGGTCCTACACTGCTATAGTATTAATGGTATTAATATCAGTAGAGTGCTACTTCTGTTTGTTTTAGGACAAATAATTTTGTGAACATTTACCATATGCTGATAGAACAGTAAAGGTTACTTTGCAAGGTGGCATGCACCTTTTCCAGGTCATAGAAAGTTGTTATGAATTCTCTACCTACAGAGGATGAACTCTTTCATCTACCCGTGACTTGTGGGGCCGCAATGCTGCCCAAGCCCCTGCCAGGTCAAGCATGCATGACTGATGTGTGTGTGGTGCCCAGCATTTGTGGCTCCATCCTACACATACACTCTGCTCAGCTTTCTAGCCAATCTCATGAGCCCTGAGAGTCCCCGTTTCTCTTGGAGTGTTACAATCATCATTGAGGAAAACTCAGGTGCAGCATACAAGCTGCTACTTGCCTTGAGCTTGCCTCTGCTGAAACAGATCCCAGGAACTCATTCTTTCCTGTCTCCATTCCTCTCCACACTAAATAGAAACTGCTGTGTAACTTCCTTAGTTACCTGGCTGTCCGGCTCCAAATCAGTCTCTTTCCAGGCAAGCAGAGACCTCAGCAGGCCACATGGTGTCCATTTTCTCCTTTCTGTCCCTATTTGGCATTCAGGAGAAAGGGTCCCCTCTTTACTCAGAATGCCTGCTCAGCTCTCCAGAAATGAGCTCCTCCCTTGGGTAAAGGGGAACAATCACAGACTAAAAGGTGTTGGGGAAGGTCTAATAACATTGCTTCTGATAGGCTGATTTCAATGCTGAGATCTGGTTACCGCCCCTTCAGAGGCATTCTCTTGATTGGTTAATAAAAGTCGCTGACAGCCAATTAGCTGGGCAGAAAGAGTATAGGAAGGCGGGACTTTCTCAGATTAGAACAGGAACCCTGTGTTTTACACAGAGGATTAGTTCATTCTACCAGGAGACATGGAAGCAGATAGATGTGTTTGGAGGATGCTGGAAGGTAATCACAGACACATGGCGGTTTGGGATTAGGTGATCCAGGTTAACTTAGAGTAGCTAATTGAGAGTCTGCCCAGCTAAGTGTTAAGCGTTGAAACATTAAAAGGTCTTGGTGTATTTAATTATTGGAGAAAGGACTGCGGCAGCTTATAGGCCGTCAGTCCAAGAAATCCAGGGCCGTCGGACTCCCATCGAACTCCTGTGAATTACCTGCTGCCTAATTCTACAGGCCTAATATAACAACTTATATTACTTAACAGAGTTTAGGTTACAGGTGATGTAGGCCACCCTTGGTCCGGGGCTCCTTCCCCAGGATAAATCAGGCTGCCAGTTAAGGTAGGCCAGGCCCGTCCACTGATATCCTGCCAGGCTGCCTGCTGCTCTGCCAAGCCGCCAGCTGCTCCACCGGCCTAATCTTATGGTTTATACATATTAATAAATACAAGTGATAATTAAATTGCAGTTTCAAGTAGGAAATTGCTAGCACATTGGGAAAGACGATTACAAACAAATCCTTGGTATGGTGGGCAGCAGCTGACTCTCCCATGCACACTGTAAAAACCTGGCAAGACCACCACTGGAGAATCAATGTTGACCACAGTACGAGATTGGAGCCTACTCCTTTCACTTCCCTTCTAACATATGAAGATGAAGTAAGACATGGAATCTGTGGTGCCTTGATGTGGGACTTCTAAGCCTCCAGCACCGTAAGTAATGTGTCGCTGTTGATTATAAATTGCCCTGCAACCCAGATGTCCCTCAACCGAAAAATGGATTAAAAAAAAAAAAACTGTGGTACATCTGCACAATAGAATACTACTCAGCTATCAGAAACAAGGAAATCATGCAATTTGCAGCCAAATGGATGGAACTAGAGAAGCTCATCCTGAGTGAGCTAACCCAGACTCAGAAGGATGCACATGGCATCTATTCACTTATAGTCAGATTTTAGCCATATAGTACAGGGTAACTATACTACAGCCAATGCACCAAAGGGAACATGAACATAGGCTTTGTTTCCTGACAATGAGACACTTTGCCCTAGTGGTGCTGCCTTGTAGGCCCCCAGTGTATGAGGAGGCTCTTGGCCCTCATATGACTGCTGAACTGGGGCAGGGGACTGTTATGTAGGGACACTCCACTCTGGAGGAGTGGGATGGAAGGAATAGGGGTAGAGGGTGGGAGGGCAGGACTGGGAGGGGTAGAAAGAGGACACTACGATGGAGATATAACCTGAAGTAATAAATAAATAAATAAATAAAATTAAAAAAATAAATTGCCCTGCCTAAGGATTCTTGTTACAACAGCCCCAAAAGACAAACACACTAGGACCATGCCTCCTTAGAAAGTACAACATGTTAACATGCAAAAAGAACATTTAGATAAATTTTAATTCTCATGTCTGCCATAATTCAGGTCTTTAGGGGGGTTTTGCAGTCACATCCTTACTGCCCATGCCTACGCTTGAAGTGCTTGCAATGGCTAAGTCCATACCCCAACTCCAACATCCTGCATCTGAGATTAACAAGAGGAGGAGTCAGGTGTCCAGCTCCTGGGCAGATGCTGGGAGCTGGGCTGTCCTTGGAATTCCTGCTGTGACATTTCTACACAATATTTTTCTACTTCTGTTAAGGTGACTTTACCCTGAAGACCACAGGCTTGATGTCCCCCTGGTTTTTATGTTTCAGTCAACTACATGCCACTAGCCATTAGATTTAGTTATTGGCGAACCTGTCACAGAACACAGAAGTGTGTCAGATAATGTAAATGCCATACAGGTATCTAGAAGAATGGAGAATTTCTTAACTGTGGCTCCCATGGTGTCAGGTGGGCAAGGAGTAGCTCCTTTACCAAAGAACAAATGGCTTTGAGAAGACAGTCGTCATCATTTGCTCATATGTTGAGTGAGTGACACTGTGTGGTAAACTTTGTCCCCGGTACTGGGTTTAACAGTAGAAAGAAGAGGGTGTGAGTCTGACCCCATACAGACCACAAAGACTGTAGAGGTTTAGAGACAGTTAAGCAGGTGACAGTAACCTGGGATAAAACTTGAAGGAGGCTGGGGGAATGCGAGCAGCGGAATAACGAACTCAGGCTTGAGGGGGTTAGAAAGGCTTCCCGGGGAAGATGTTGCCTGTGTTTCAATGAGAAAAACAAGCCAGAATTAAGAGACAAAGAGGGGAAACTCATATTCTAAGCAAAGAGGACAGGCAGGCCGCTCATGTCCAACACCCACAGCAATTTTATGCTTCAAGGCTCTGGGCATTGTACATCTTCATACAAATGGATGAAGAAAACATGGACTCAGCTCTCACTGTGATGCACTCTAATATGTAGTTCAGTAAATTCCCTGACTGAAAATCTGTAATTGTGAGATTAGGAACCTCCATGTAACATAAACAAAACTCTCTTCCTGTACTGTAACAGCTTAAATATACATTCACATCCAGGCATGCACCACAGGCCTTGGCAGTGGGAGGGTAAATAAGAGATTAGATTCAACTGAACATGACATGTGTTTGCAATAGATTCGGTGTAATCTATCTGTTTACCATGCAATGTCAATTTTTCCCAAAGGAAAAAGATCAGTGTCCGCACTTGCCTCTAAATATATAAACACAATGTTCCTGTTCATCACTGTGCTTACAAACCATCCTTTTTACAGAGTTGCAAATAGTGAAATACTAGGTTTAAGATCTTTAGAAATAAATTGGAGGAGGAGATAAAGGCCACAGATTTCTTTCTTTCTTTTTTATTTTTTTATTTTTTTATTTTTTTTGGTTTTTCGAGACAAGGTTTCTCTGTGTAGCCCTGGCTGTCCTGGACTCACTTTATAGACCAGGCTGGCCTCGAACTCACAAAGATCCACCTGCCTCTGCCTCCCAAGTGCTGGGATTAAAGGCGCGCGCCACCACTGCCCGGCTCTTTCTTTTTTAAATAAAGAATCTGGTTGCTGGTTTGCCTGATTCTTTTGGGGCTTAATTGGCTAATTAAATCATCACCCAGTGTCATCACAGGAGTCTTTTGTTTCTGGAGTGAACAAAGATGAAAACGTTTCACAGCCATCTTATCAGGGCAGCTCCAGGGACCACAGGCACAGGAAGCAGTAAACTCTACACAAGCCCAGGTGACCCCAGCAGTCTATTGCCTCAGCCCAAGAAATCCCAAGTCACAATGGCCTTACTGCCTCCTGATGAAAGGAAGGCACAGATCAGAATTTGCTAATCATGAAAGGGTCTCCTCGTTGAAGGAAAAAAAGCATGCCAATAGCTCCTTAGTATGGTCACATTCTCATACAGTTATACCATGCACACACACAGATTTACTTGAAAGGGCAATTTAAGTGTTGATGTTCCCATTTTATTAAATAAAGCAGTATCTTCAAATAGTTGAATTTTATGAGTTTTTTTGTGTATTTTTAAAATTGAAAATAGATTTTTTTTCATTCAATATATTCTGATAATGGTTTTCCCTCCCACTAAGATCTCCCAGTTCCTTCCCACCTCCCTTCCCACCCAGATTCACACCCCTTCTGTCTGGCATTAGAAAACAAACAGGCACCTAATGAAATAAAATAAATACAATAAAATAAAACTAAAACTAATCACAACAGGACAAAATGGAGAAACAGAAGAAAAAGAGCCAAGGAAAAAGCACAGGAAACACAGAGATACACATGTTCCCATACACAGGAATCCCTTCAAAGACACAAACAGAAGCCATAATATACACACAAAGACCTGTAATATTAAAAAAGAAAATGCCCTTATTCTACAGTGTGAGACAAAGAACCTCCAAAGACAAATTGAGTTGATTTTCTGTTAATCATCTACTGCTACGCATGGGCCTACCTCAAGGGTAGTTTGTTTCCCCATTGAGACTCTCTTGGAAAAAATTAGCATTTCCTTCGCAAGCGGCTATCAGTTGGAGACAACTTCTGGGTTAGGGATGAGCACATTTGTCTACTTCTCTTTTTTAAAGTCTTTTTCCTTGGTAATTTTTGTACTATATAAATTGCTTATAGTAGGAATACTTTGCTGTCATTTAGGAAACAACTACGTATTAATAGATGTGTCTTTATACAAATGAAATATGAATACATACACGTGTATTCTTTTGTTCATTTTTCACGTGTATGTGAACATGTGTGTTTTGTGGACATGTGGATGTTTGCATGAGTTTGTGGGGGCTTGACATTTGTGTCAGGGATCATTTTTGACTGTGCTTCCATCTTATTCACTGAGGCAAGATCTCTCAGTCAAGCCCAGAGCTCACTGACAGAGCTGGTTTCCCTAGCTTGTTTGCCCTGGGGATTTCATGCCTTCCAACAGAGGAATTACAGCCACACTCACCCAGCATTTACATGATGTCTGTGGGCTGAACTCTTGTGACTTGTGAGGCAAGTGCTCCCCAACTGCTCAACAAACATTGAGCCATCTCCCCAGCTCTAGAGTATATAATCTTTTTAAGCAACAAGGATAATACAAAGAAGCAATTTGTAGACTGTGCCTGGGCTACATTTCAGAGATTAAATCCCTATAGCAGTGGCTATTGCCCAAGATGTCCAGAAGTGGAAGGGTAGCTAGCCAATAGAGTCCACATGGTTGACCTGCGTCTACCTCTGCCCTCCCTGATCGCTCTAATCAGATGTTCAGTTAAGGGCCATGGATCTTGAGTCACTGATTTCCCCAAAGCTGATGTGGCTTAAAGGCAGTTTTCACATGGTAAGCTTCAAAGCAGAAGGCTGAGGAGTCTGAATTGCTTAACTACAGCCTAGTGCCCCACAAGTCAGCAAGCAGAGGCCACTGACCCAATACACTTCTGTTGAAGGCCTTGGCCATGTGGAACAATGGAGATGGGGAGAACATGTATCGGGGAATGATTCATGTCACATACAAGCCCACAAATGACACTTCAGGAATTTTCCACTGCTCCTTGTTTTCTTCATCCTGACTCTTCTCTAATCCTTTATGTCAACTTAGAGGACACACTTCAAGATCTCCTCTGAGACATTCTCCATAGTTCCATCCATGACTGCAACGTTTGGTATTGTTTTCTGTTTCACTGGAAACTCTCTTAGATGGCCCTTCAGAACCATAACCAGGCCATTGTGAGTGTTTATTTTCTTTAAAACAGTGAGGTGTAGGCTTTCTTAAGTGGGATGTGCTAGCCTTGAGGCTTGGGCCTGGCTGGGGTGAGTGAGTGTACTTCTGCGGTGGTTCGTTTGTTTTCTCTTGGCTGGAATGCACTGGCTTCTCTTGGGATCTTTTATTGATTCTGAGACTTTACTGCCAGGGGGTGGCTATGGCTTAAATATACACGTAAAGGAAAATTATTGAAGGCCAAGCATGGTTGGAAAAATAGTTAAGCAGAACTTCTAGATGGGGCAGCTGGCCTTCGAAGACTGGCACTGACATGCCCAGGCTGTAAAGTTTGGAGCCAGGTGCTCAGCTTCCGTGTGTCATGTGTGCCTCTTCTATACAATCAATAGTGAATATATCATAAATAATAAAAAATAATGGCACTTATCTGTCACAAAACATAATGTTCCAAAGGTGAGAGCATTATTTTCATACAGACACAAAGTGTTTGTCAACGAAACAACTCACTAGCAAGAGAATCACCAAGATGACTCAGGAGAGAATACATGGGGCTGGTGTGTATATGTTTCTAAGTTTGGAGTGTTTCTCCTTCACAGAGAATTATAAAGATCAAATGTGTACTTATGCATTCATTCACTAGATAGATATGAACAGAGTCTGACACATGATAACGCTTATGTAACTGGAACAATGTTTGTTTTGCAGTGTCAGATAAGGTTGCTTTCGATCTACACCCATCAAAAGAGGTAATTTTGGCATTGCTGTATTCTCAGTGTAAATGATCCAGATGAATCTGAAACACCACATTTCCAAATATATATTCATTAATATCTATCAACATTTCTTTTTCAACTTGCAATGAAAAATTATGTTTCATTTATTAAAAATGATTATTTTCTATATGCAAAGAATGTGGTTTCGTGATGTAACAACAACTATAGAGGATTTTTTTTTTTTGTTGTAACAACAACTATAGAGGATTTTTTTGTTGTTGTTCTTGTTTAGTTGGTGCTGGAGTCCATGCTGAGCATGAACTCTAGCCCTGGCCCAGGAGATCAAATTTTAAACAAATAGATTTTTTTTTTAATTGGTAAGTCCAACTAAGTGGTCTTTATTTTCTCAAAATGTTCTAAAGTATTAAAAGATTATAATAACATTCTCCACAAGACTGAAAATGAACCTTTGTGTTTGGTTCTAATTTAAAAAACATTTAGGGCACTTAAATCCTCAACAATCAAGGAGAGGCAGAGTAAACAACTATGCCCAAGGCAGGATGGGCTCAGCAACCTACCCTGCAAGTCACTGTTCCTTACCTGTTTCATGAAGAGTGCTTCCCCAGACAACTAGTTTTCAGACAACCCTTGGGTTTGTGGTGTTCGGTGTGTGTGCAATCACTCAATTTCAGATAAGCAAATCTATTCACAGGAAGTTTGGCTCCCTACACTCAGGTTCTAGGGGTCACTCTGCCAACCTCTCTACTTCTTTACTCCATGGTGAATTTCAGAGCCAAGGATCTGTCCAGGAGTAGATTTGAGAAAAGCCTCAATTCATCCAACTCTGAAAGAACCCACTGAGAAGTGTTTATCCCCAAATCACTCCATGCTTTCCTATCAAGCTTCTGTACCAATGGACATTAACTTCAGATAATTTACCCAGAACAGCGTCCCTGTGTTAGGGGAAAGCTGGAACCTCTAAAGAACATTCATTAGAACAGCCCGGGGTGGGGGTGGGGTGACAACGGGACACAGACTGCTTTCTCCATAATATGTGAGTATTCTACTTTTTAAAAATAATTATCATGACCATCTGTGGCAGGCAGTATCCAAAATATGTCTAGTTGACACCTCCTGGCATTCATGTCTTTGTATAAGGGACAAGCAGGGTATACTGAAAACAATCACACAGGGAAGGGGACATCTTTAATGAGGCCAGAGGTGATGGTATAACTGGATGACTGCAAACAACTTATATCACGCTTAGAAACTGATTGCATCTATTCTAAAAAGGCATGGCATGCATTCATGACAAACAGGGAACTGTAGGTGGCATCTGTCCAAAAACCAGTAGGAAACTGAGGCCTTCAGTCCAACAACCCACCTGGGCCCAAATCCTACCAATGACTATCAGAGCCTGGAAGTGGCTTCTTCCCTAGGAAAGAGCCAACTCAACCAGTACTAAACCAGGGTGGTACCTCCATGGCAGCCACATGGGGCCAGCCCCTAGTAAGTTATGTCACACTCATGACTCAGGTGCTGCAACATAGAAGTGGTTTTAAGCTATGACGTGTGAGTTGGAATTAGGTAGGAACAGTTAAGGAGAAGATCATCTGGAAAGGCAGGTGGGAGGTTAAGAAGAGCTGAGATACTTGCATCCCCCAATGTCTGTGTGGATATTCCCAGCCAGATGGCCTTGTCACTGAAGGCAGCTTCAGAGAAAACAGTAGCTTGTCACTCAGGAGAGCCATGGCCTGGCTGGACACTGGCTCCCTCATAAGAGGAAACCGATTCTACCTCTTCACTTTTGAAAGGTTGCTATCAGTTCCTTTTAAGTTAAACTCCATGCCCACTATGGAATACAGAGTTCTAGGGCAGTGGTTCTCAACCTTCCTAATGCTGCGACCTTTAATACAGTTCCTCATGTTGTGGTGACCCCCCAGCTATAAAGTTATTTTCATTGCTACTTCATAGGTGTAATTTTGTTACTTTTATGAATCATAATATAAATATCTGTGTTTTATAATGGTCTTAGGTGACCCCTGTGAAAGGGTTACTTGACCCCCAAAGGGGTCTTGACCCACAGGTTGAGAATCACTGTTCTAGAGTTTCATTGTCAGAAACCTATTAGCCATTGTCAGAACAGTACTTTTATATACATCATACTGGTTATGCCAAACACTGAGCTAATCGTGGTAGACAGAGAAATGAGTGACACATGCTTCCTGATCTTACAAGACTCACAGTCAAGCAGGAAAAGGCCACGTGAAAAGGAACCATGAAAGTTAAAATAAGCAACAGTCCCAAATGCTGGCAAAGATGTGAATCTCAACACTCATACATTTTTTTTTTACATTTTTTATTTATTATGTATACAGTATTTGTTCTACATATATGCCCGGGCAGATCTCAATGTAGATAGCTGTGAGCCACCATGTGGTTGCTGGGAATTGAACTCAGGACCTTGGGAAGAACAGCCAGTGCTCTTAACCTCTGAGCCACCTCTCCAGCCCGCAACACTCATACATTAGTGGGAGTGGGAAAATGGACAGATACTTTGGAAAATTGGCAGTTCCTTAGAAAATGGCACGTTTCTAGTCCGTGACCCAACTAGTACACACTTGGGTATGTATTTACACAAGGAAAATGAAAACATGTGCTCTCAAAAAAAATTGCTTACACGACCATTCATAGAACCCTTGTTCATAATAGGCTCAAAGAGAAGCAACCCAAATGTCCATCAGCAAGAGAATGAGTGCACACGTGTTCATGAAATGGAATGTTGCTCAAAAATGAAAATCAGTAAACTTGTAATGTGGCAGATATTGCTCATTTAAAAACAATACAAAGAGCAAAGGCAGAGAGAGGCACGCACGCATACTCTAGAGTTCTATGGGGTTCAGGAGCCCATAGATCTAATCACGGATAGCTGGATGATAGGGATAGGGGCAGGAAGACATTTGCTGGGCAATAGATGCCTGTGGCTGGATCAAGGGTTACATGAGTGTGTGTATCTATCAAATCTCATCAAACTGTACATAAATGGTATGTGCACTCCACTGAATGTAAATTTTACCTCAACTTAAAAATTAAAAAAAAAAACCCTCTGGAAGACAGAACTCAGTGCTAGAGTACTTGACCAGGATGCATGAGGTTCTAGGTGCAATCCTGAGTACCAGAGGGGGAAAAATAAAAATAAAAATTCAATACAATAAAGAATGAGTTGAAAGCCCCAGGAATCCATTAGATCTAGGCACCTAGTATATTTCCAAGATCCACTGACTGTGACTGGAGCAAGTGGCTTCTTCCTGCTGAGTTCATATGCTTATAACACAGGACAAAGGGGCCTTTCCCAGGGCTGCTGGAAGACTTAAAGGAGTTCATTTGCATTTGGTTGAGCAGCCAACAAATATCTCGCAAGCATGTGCAGTGTTTGGGACTGATCCAAGGCCATGCTCATACTAGGCAAGTGTACTACCTCTGAACTGCATATCCCGAGCTGTTATGAGAACTGAAAAGAAATAGTATCTGCAGGGTATTAAGCTCATTGCCTGGCACAGTACCCAAAGAGTGACTGGTTGTCCTAACTAAAACTAAAAAGCCATAAGCTGATGCATTGTGTTAAGTCACGCACAGATGAAGAGGCAACTGGATGACAAAGTGGTTCGAGGGAGCTCTCTGAAGAAGAAACTTTAAACAACCCTCTAAAATGAGATTTTAATCAGGAGGAGAGAAGGGTGAAAACCATTTTCTCTTGCACCTGTCTAAATTAAATCTGCTCTCTGATTCTTTTATGGTAGGCAGCTTTCAAGGAACCTGAGGCAGAAACTCACAGATTTGCACTATGTAGAGTTCTATAAATAGGGGAAGCCATAAATATATGGGTCATATTAGAAGCACAGGTTCCATTCAGCTAACTGGAAAACCTAGCCAAGTTATAGAAGTCCCTACACTGGCTCAGCCCATTGGCACTGGCTGGTGGCTGCTGGGCAGATTAATGAGGTGGCATAGTTTTGGGTAGACAGGGATATGGACAGAGTTGAAATCTGAAATCTGCCACCTGGTTGTCACGTGGCCTTCTGAAAATTATCTCACCTAGCACCTCAGTTTCCTTGGCTGCAAAATGCCTAAGGAAGTTCTCTTTAACGGAGATAACCCACGTGAATGCATCTACCTATGGACAAAGCAGAAAGTAAATGGCAGAAACTTGGAAAATTCTCAACTCACTTCCCACAGAAATGGCTACAGGAAAAGCCAAGGACTTGAACCAAAGGCTTGAGTAAGAGTCTAAAACTGGAGGAGATAGACGGTCATGAGCAGTAATAATATTGCCTACACCACCACCACTAAAGCAGCTAGTGCTTTGCAAAGAAAATGTCACTTTTAGCATATGAAGAGTCCAATATTTTAAAGTCACAAAGCAGTCATATAGTAAAATTCAGTGTCTACTGAGGGGGTCACGAGTCCCCTAGTACAGACAGCCTAGTGGGTAAATTTCCTGACACACAAGCATGAGGACCTATGTTCACATCCCCAGCATACATATAAAATATATAAAATGCAGAGCATGACACCCTACATACAACTGGGGAGACAGATACAGGCTTGCTTGCCCCAGGTTCATTGAGAAATCCTATCTCAAAAAACACAATGGAGAACAATAGAAGACAAACAATGCCAATCCCTGACCTCCCTGGGCACAAACACACACATGAAAACGAACATTTACACATGCATAAGCATGAACAAATGTCTCACATATGAGTGTGCACACACACACAAACACACACACAGAGATAGAGAGAGGGGGGAGGGAGGGAGAGAGAGAAAGAGAGGGAGGGGGAGAGAGAGAGAGGGAGGAAGAGAGAGAGAAAGAGAGGGAGGGGGAGAGAGAGAGAGAGATTGCCAGTCCCCTAGCAGAAAATAAGCCCAGCTGCCTCTACAATGTGACAAGAAGTCTGGTGGGGTCTGTCTGCTCAGTTGCCATCTGCTCCCTGCTTCCGTGGTGAACTGTCAGAACATTTTAAAAGTATTTATCTAAATAAAACATTTGATAGATGGGCTTTCCTGCGATTTTAATCTGGGAAACAATGTTTATTCTCATAAATCTTCGGGTGCCCGCACCACAGTCAAATTTAGGGTTTCAAATGTTCATTTCTGGCAATAATTACATAGGTGTGCTCTTTATTTTATTTAATATCTCTTTCCTGTGTTTTATTTAGCTTCCAGAACCACACAGAGTGTGTCATCACTGGTTTGTAAACCCGCTAAGTGCTACTCCCTGGGAGTGCTACAGACCAGGCCTGTCATAAGAAACCTCTTAAAATACACAGTTAAGGGCCACGCTGCATCTGCTGCCTCCAAAGCAAGGAGTTAAGACTGAGTGCAAACAGACACCCACTGAGGAAATGGCCTGACACTCTTTGAACATATCCCATACTCCAGCAACAAGAAGTAGCACGTGATTTAAAATGCCTTACATAATCTCCACAGGTGAAATGTGACAGGGAAGGGAATGCCCCAGCCTTCCTTGCATGTCCACTCAGAATGCTGTACCCCCATCCTCCTCAACAAAGTCATGAAAGACCCAGAATCCCTTTCAAGCCCTTCTGATTTGATGCACAACTTCCCCCGACCATAGTCTTTGTAAGTTCTCTTCAGCAGCTAGATGTTATAAATAAAATCATGGATGTCTGAATATGGTCACAACAGGAACCTATGTGTAACTGTCTGACTTTTTCTCTAAACACAGACAAGAAGAAAAGAACAAATGAATTCAGGTTTACCTTTTCTACGCCAATCCCACCCCCGGGGAAACAATTAAACAAATCGGCACCATTCCACTAACATTCTCTATACACTAATAACAGGCTTCCAGCGGCCCTCAGGAAGACAGATGTTGACGTGGCTCACAATTCACTTGCTGCCGTTACAAGTCCAGAAGGTTCTTACCCTAGAGACTACTGTTTGCTTTAGATGAACCAACTCAATAATTCACAAAACTGCCCAGAATTGTGCAGAAACATGGCAGAGCTCCATGGTCTCTCCCAGGGACTACTAGCAATAATCTCCTTGTCTATTCAAACATACACAAAGCAAAAATCAGCTGTCAGGGGCCATGCTGGGAAGTACTGTGAAAAGGCAAAAACACTAACCATCAAATAAGCCTTTAACGGACCAACCATCAAGTAACTGTTAAGCCAAAGGAGGATTAGAAGCAAGCAAATCTACCATGTTCTTGGGACTTTGTTTTTCCTCTTCCCAGTTTCAAGGCATAGAACTTCTCAGAAGTGGGAACTAGGAGGGGGCAGGATCATTTCAATAATTACTTCCCTCCACAAATATTAACTTGAGTGTACGAAAAGGATATTATGTAAAAAAAAAATGCAGGTGTGGGTCTCTGTCTGATGATCTGAATCCCTGATGACACGAGAAATCGTTTGGCTTCATTTTTTTTTAATAATTTATTTTTTATTTCTTCAAGTTACATCTCAATCACAATCCCCTCCCTACTCCCCCCTCCAGTCCCACCCTTCCACCCTCCTCTCCCTCAACCCCCCCATCCTCTTCCCTTCTTTTTTTAGTTTAAGGTTTTTATTTTTCCCCCCAACAGCTCTCCCTTTCAGTCCAAAAAATGGTTCTTTTTCTTATAACTATAAATACAATACAAAACAACAGAAATAAATAGGCCACGATTATAAGAGTTATATGGCTTAGCATACATTCCCAATGTCCAGTCCATATGTATTTGGCACCTGACTTTAACATTCTACTATCTAACCATCTCCACGAGTTTAAAGTTCTATATCTAACTCAGCTTTCATACTAACTTGCCTCATAATTTTAAAAATATCTTCTTAGATCCAGAAAACCCTCTTGATTCCTAAACAACTCAAAATTTAACTATGAGACTCTAGTTATCTATTCTTCAACCACCTCAGAGACCTGAGAGGTATAAATATATCTGATTGTATAGGAAGTGCAGGGCCTGCAGCTTCCAAAACTAAAAAATGACATACCAGTGGCTGCCTGGACAGTTCCCATTTTCTCTCCATACATTACAGCATCAATCTTCAGCCATTTGGCCCCATTTCTCTGACAGACATTGGTTGTAGAGCAGGAATTATGAAGGACTTACCTACCCTGTCTTGGCAGAGCTAGGCTGTCGACTTATCTGCTTCCAAGTTTTGTCCTTTTTGGACAGAAGTCTGTCTACAGTTGAAGCAAGTGGTTTTTCTTGCCAAGAGAATGGCTTACCAAGCTCCAGTATGAGTGTAAGCTCTTGGGCCTCACATGACGCAAGTTTGGCTTCATTTTTAACATACCTAACCCACATGACAATCTTTATGCATAAAAAAAAATTCTGCACAAAGTGACAACACATGGATTTTATTCTGCTTTCAATTTTACCAGCTTTTCTTCAACAACAACAACAAAAAACAACTATCACAAAATATCAAGAACAGCCATTATAATTTCAGGGTGTTTTTTTTTTAAACATAAAAATATTCTAAGATGCTGAAGAAACAGAAACTTTTCATAAGGCAGGGTGGTCAAGCACAAAGGTAAGTCTTCATTAGTAAACAGGGCCAGCCACAGTAAGGGGAGGACACACACTGAGCTGTGGACACAGGCTGCAAATCAAGAGGACAGGGCAGGGTAAAGGCTGAGGAGCTGGGTTCCAGAGGATGAGAAGCCACAGGAAGCAGCACTCCACTGGGAAAGAGCCCCACTGCATGAGGCTCACACACAAAGCAGCTCACAGCACCATTTCCTTCCTTTTCCTTTTTCTTCCTTCTTTCCTTTTTATTACTATTTTTTAAATAGGGTCTCACTAGGTAGCCCTGACTGGTCTGTGAACTTGCTATGTAAATGAGGCTGGCCTTGAACTCACAGATATCCATCTGTACTGAGGTTTAAGTGAAACCCTGTCCAGACATTCTTTTTTTCTCCCTCCCAACCTCCTTCTTTGTTGTCTTTTGGTTGGTTGGTTGGTTGGATGGATGGTTGGTTAGTTGGTTGTTTGGATGGATGGATGGTTGGTTGGTTGGATGGTTGGTTGGTGGGGTGGTTGGATGGTTAGATGGTTGGTTGGTTGGTTGGTTGGTTGGTTGGTTGGATGGATGGTTGGTTGGTTGGTTGGTTGGTTTGGATGGTTGGTTGGATGGTAGGTTGGTTGAATGGTAGGATGGATGGATGGTTTGTTGGTTGGTTGGTTGGTTGGATGGTTGGTTGGTTTTGATTCTAGGCACTGAACTCAGGGTATCACAAATGTTCTCGCCACCAGCATAGACCTCTAGACTTAAACGTGTTTCCTTTTGTTGCCACTGCTGGAAAAGCTTTAACATACAGAATTCACATTTTACAAAATTCCCAGGTGATTCCCCTAAAGAAGAAGCTCGTGGTGACTTCTACCAGTGCCTGAGTGTTTGACACTGCAACAGGACATTGTCATCTACAAAGTTTATGCTCAAGATCTGTGTGATCAAGTTATCCACTCCCTTAAAAAACATATTTAGAAAACTCAATGTTGTAAGTAAGTTTAAGAACTTGTGTTGAGCCATAGTTTAGGGTTATACACACCTGCTGGGGTGTGGGAATACCTACATATCAGTAACAGTTTAAAAACACCATCTTCTTTGACCATTTTAAAGAAATTGGGTAGCTACCTCTAACACATGTATAGTTATTACCTATGGCTAGATGCCAATTGTGTCCCGTGAAATTTGTGTTCCTTGGGATTTTGTGTGCATGAAATTAACACAGGCTGACATGAGCCAGATGTTCAGAAAAATGATGACTTGCTGCCAACTCATTACAGTACCAATAACAATGACAGCTAAGAAAAGTAACTCATGACTCACAATAACTCATTTCCGTGCACAGTCCACTGGCATGGGCTTCTGGCATGGGCTTGGAGTACCATAGCTGCAGGGATGGAGAGTGGCTCCTCGGATACCCACGGAGGCTTCTCACTTGCCACAGACTTCATGGACTCGACTCTCCAGAGCTCGGCTTTGAGTCAGTGCAACTTAGACCTCTCAATCAACACTTCTTTTTTTAGTATATGACCAAACAACACAAAAAGTAGCTTCTTTCAATCATAAATGCTCACTCATCATGAAAGGAGACACTGATCCATCCTATAACTGACTACATCTCCTAACATCCCTTAAAAAAAAATCACAAAGTTGAAAAAGAAAAATATTTTCCAAAGACAGCTGTTGCTCTGAACTTCCTACCTCAAAGACTCCCATTTTTTTTTGTTTTGTTTTGTTTCGTTTTGTACAAATGTCAGAGTTTAAGACTCAGAGATGCATCAACTACAAGCACGTGTCACCTCAGAAAACACGAAAGCCCCCCACATAGCTCACAGGATAGCCAACACTCTGGGTGTCCCAGGCAGCCATGCCTGCCTCTCAAACAGGCCACCTTCTATGTATTTCATAGGAGATCATAAAACCTTTTTTTTTTCCTACTTAATTCAATAAGTCATCTTTAGGGTTTTCCCAGGATGGAATTTGGAGTTGGTGGCAGAATAAAGGGTGACGCATCTGAGTGGGACATACTAAATGGTGGGTTTTTACTTGCAAACCTCGTATGAACTTTTATTTTTAAAGGAGAGTGAGTAAGATGCCTGTAGAAGCCATGCCTTACTCATTTGAGGATCCCTGCCCATGGCAGGGTGCCTAGCTCAAAATATCCTTAACTGATTAGTAGGACAAAAGGAATGAATGGCTTCCTTGTTGGGAATACTACTGTTCCAGCAAAAAGAAGCCCCTCTCCAAAACATAGCTTCACCTAGGAAATCCAAATGTTATCTATCTCCTGCCGAATGATTCCTAGTTAAGTGGCAACAGCAGATATGTGTCATTACTTGGTCAAGGAATTAAGATATCTGTAATAATGAACATATTGTTCTCTTTAGATGTGTTCATGGTTAAGAGGAAATAAACCTCAGGGTTGTGCGTGGCGGTGTTTTTCCTCCAGCATAGGCCAAGGCTAGTCTTTTGAGGTCTGTGTTAAGCTACTAGACGATGTAAAAGCAAGGAAACAATAGGTGGAAATTTTAACACGTCTAAGACTCTCACCCACACTATATCAATAGCGGCATCCATTTGCAGACAAAGAACAGAATGGAGAAAAGATCCACACAAGGACTGCCTCTGTGAGGAATTGGCCATTTCACAAAATGCTCTCATCGATAAGGTAACACTGCTCCTATCCTTCGGGGACCGGTGATGTGAACCCAGGACACAGTACTGGGATCTTCAGACACCTTTCCCCTTTATCTTTTATCAATGAAACAGCTGGCTCTAATGGTGTTGCTAAAAAAAAAAAATAATAATAACAATAATAATAATAATAATAATAATGCTCAGATTTACGTCTGTTGAATTTCAGTCGCTCCACCTCTCTGAGCTGCTCATCTGTGTAGTGCACACATTTGTGAATTTTGTAGGTGGGAGGTTGGAATGAAGACAGTATTTCCTGCAAAGCTGAGATATCCCTAGCCTGCCTGTGTGTTCCACCTAACCTTCCTTGACCATAGGTATCTTTTTCATCTGGAATATACACTTTTTTTCTCCCTGGAATATTCTAGCTCTCATTCAAAGGCAGTCAACTTTTCTTTCTTTTTATTTTTTGTATAGGTTCCACGATTCTTTAAAAACAACATTCATATTGTTTTGCAACCACTACAAATACTACTGTTACAGCCCGTGGTGCCATCTCACAGCTAAATATAGTAGAGGCAAGAGGGTCACCAGTGACCCAGAGCTGCTTCTGAGGAGAGTGAGGGATCAAGCATGTTCCATGCAGGGGCACTGAGGTAAACAAGCTCCTGCACATCAGAGAAAAGAAAGCTTCCTCAGGCCCTTCTGCTATTTTTCCATAGTTATGACCCAGCGCACAATAACAACCCACATGGTTTCAAGTAGCAACTTGAAAAATAAAATGAATGCAATGCTTCAGAGGATTTAAATTTTTCTCCCAATAGCAGATAAAACTAATCTGACTCCCATATGCACAGTTTCTTTTCCTGTTGCAAGACAAAGTACCCCAACAAAGGCAACTTAAGGGAGAAAAGATTTATTTGTTTCACAACTGCAGGTTATAGTCCATCACCCCAGGGAAATCAAGGCAGCAGGAACCCAAATCAGCTTGTTATATTGCACCCACAGTCAAGAGCAGAGACACATGCGTGGTGATGCTGATCTTACACAACCCAGAATCCCCTGTCTAGGGAATGCTGCCACCCACAGTGTGCTCGTCTTCCCACTCTAACTGATGTAATCAAGATAACTCATCAAAAGCATACCCATCTCCCAGATTTCTTCCAGGTGACATTAAACACCACCAGCACCTACCTTTCTCCACTGCTTACCCAAACTCTACTGAGAAGACTGGTATCACTGGATCTGCATTTTCTAATTTGCTTTCAAGTACAAGAGGATTTGACTTTCCTTCCTAGAATGCTCCCCATCCCACTAATTCAATGTAAGAATTACTACCAGCTCACAGACAGACAGACCAGATATCTCATTGCACACTTCCCTGCCACTACATCATCATCCAATTGAGCAGTACAGACCCCAGAGTGCTGCACACTGTCATTTAAAACACATTTTCTTTATGTGACTTTATGTTTGTGTATGTTACTTGTATGGGGGTGTGCACAGAGGCCAGAAGAGGGTGTTAAATGAAGATAGAGTAACAGCTGGTGGTTGTAAGCACTCAACATGCTAGAAACCAAACTCTTCTTTACAATAGCAACAAGCGACCACTGAGCCATTTTCTCCACCCCCTAGTCATTTTAATTCATACAAGGCTGACTAGTCCCTCAGTGTCTGTCTATCTGTCTGTCTGTCTGTCTTTGTTTCTCTGTCTCTGACTCTCTGTCTCTCTCTGCTCCACTTTAAATTAAAACTGTGTTGACTTAAGTCTCTAAGGATTTTATGCTAGAAACAAAATTACATCCATAAATATGTCCCATTTACACACACACACACACACACACACACACACACACACACACACATACATTTTTAAGGGCTAAAGGAAATTAATATGCACAGCAAAATTTGGCACCTAATTCTAGATGACTTCAATAGTACCTCACAATATTCTTAGGTACAACTCAGAGTTCTGTTTTGTTTTTTAACAAATGCATTCTTATGAGGTGTAGCCTAAGGTTAATTAAAGGGCTATCAAATGCATTTACAGGTACTAGACCCATAGCTTTATAAACAGAGCTGGTTTAACTGCACAAGTCAAAAGTAAATGTGTGACCACCAAGCACCAGTTCATGACCCTGAGAAAGTCCTTGCTTTTAAAATGGAGATAATAGGGCTGGAGAGGTGGCTCAGAGGTTAAGAGCACTGGCTGTTCTTCCCAAGGTCCTGAGTTCAATTCCCAGCAACCACATGGTGGCTCACAGCCATCTACATTGAGATCTGCCCGGGCTTATATGTAGAGCAAATACTGTATACATAATAAATAAATTAAAAAATGTTAAAATGGAGATAATAATTGTACATAGCATTTAAGGCTTTAGGGAGAATCATGAGTTATTATTTGTAAAGCACATAGATCAATGCCTTGCTCCTAAAATCTGCTAAATGAAAATAGAAGATATTCAAAACACCTAGTATATGGGAGGAATTCCACAAATGATAGCTGAATCTAAAACCGGAAGCAATGGAGACTTAGTAAAGAACCAGTTTCCTATAACAGGCATAGATAATAGAAAGGCTGCTCTTTTGTGACTTACTGTCTCTGTGCCTGAATTCCTCCACTGAGAAATGAAGATATTACACTGCAGTGTTTCCAAGTGCTGGTGTAGCTGTGGGTACAACGGTGCTGATCCAGACTGGCCAGCAAGGAATGAAGGGCAATTGACTGATCATCATGACGCCACAGTCAACAGTTTTAAAGACTGTCTTTAATCTGAGATTGGTTCCTTCTCTCCCTCCATCCTCTCTCCACTCTCTTTTCTTATAATGTTCGTTCTTTTCCTTTCTTCTGTTATTGTTATATGAAAATGTTTCTTTGTGTAACAGTTCTGAGAAGAGATGACAGGATTCCGTTTGCTTGGTCATTTATTTATGAGACAGAGTTTTAGTATGTAGCCCGGGCAGGCTTGGAACTCACAATCTTCCTGCCTTGGCCTCCTGAACATCCTCTTTAATGGCTTATCCTTTGAGACAAAGTCTCTCACTTAGCCTAGGGCCCAGTGAGATTTGGTGGGGCTGGCTGGTCAGTGACCTTCCCAGACCACTCCCCACCTTCTACACCCTATGTCTCAGGGTTGGGCTACAGGCATGCACCACCACATCCCAGTTTTTCCATGAGTGCTGGGGATCTGATGTGAGGATCACATTTGAAATGCCAAGCACTCTGGTGACTGAGCCATCTCCCTGGGTTGGCTTTGGGATTAGATTGAACAGAACAGAAGAGAACACAGGTAACAATCCTCTCCCATCATATTTCCCAACTCAGGTTCACAGTGATGCTGGGACATGGTTGACAATATTTACTGGCATTTTCCAGGGACCTCAGGTAAAGAAATAGTCATGAGTGTGGTTTGGTCAGATGGCTGTGTGGATGGAAGGACCAAGCAGAATTTATATATATGGGAAAATGGTTCTTTCCATGCCTATATAATAATGGTCTCCTCTGGAACCATGAATTACATCAGATTTTTGTTTTGTTTTGCTTTGCTTTGTTTTGTTTTTTTGGGAATAGTGGTGACGGGCATCAAACACAGGACCACATGGATGCGAAGTATGTAATTATCACATAAAATCAATCAAATCCATTCATCTCAGAGATTATTCAGAATAACTTATTTCATTTGTGGGCACCCTCAACGAGATCACCTCTTCCTAAATAAATTTCCCATGATGCAAAGGAATTGGAGTCCTTGTGTTTCTGGTTGATAATGTAAATTTTTCATAATTCCAGCTTATTCCTACACAAATAAATAGCATCTGTCAACTTTTAAGGCAGAGGCAAATCCGGTTTTGGTTGGTTTATTCAAATTGGACCCTAATAAAAAGGGAACCACAATGTATTACTGGTTATAGAGTATTACTGAAATATTAAGTTGTTTTTACTGTTGATAGGACTAACAACATTTTGCAAGATGCTGATCCATGGCTGATACTTGGTAAGTGTTCAGTAACGATTCTTCAATGAACAGTTTGCTCTAAAGTTCAATAATAGTAACAGTAACAGTAATAATAGTAAATAGCACTCCTCAGAGTAAACCTTTATTTATTCAATGGATCAGCAATTTCTACAACTATTTTGTGTGTAAAAACTTAATCTCATCCCCTCCTTCTTTTTATAGATGACAGAAGTCAAAACAAGTGGAGTGAAGAAACTCATCCAAGGGCATGTGCCTTACAAGAGGCAGACATAGGAATTTCAGCCCAGGCATTCTGGTTCCAGAGTCTATGCTCTTAATAGGACGTGGTCCTTCTTGTCTTAAGAAAACAAAATACATCTTCATCTAAGAGGCATATCAACCTTAAGTAGTTTCTCCAAATAATACATTTCTATGGCTACCTCTGTAAACTTAATTTTTCCACTAACACATTGGTGCTCCTAAAAGTTGTTCTTTGTAAGCTTGCCCTACATTTAATTATTTTTACAGGAAAAAGAACACACAAAGTTTATTACTTGCCTAAGGCACCAGAGTACTAGGCTTCGTACATATGATTCCTGACCTTACATCTAGTATAAACAATAACAGATCCAATTTCTAAGCTGCACAGTTGCGTGTTCTTTAAAAAGGGCAGGGGGCTATCCAGACAAGCAGTAATGGGAGCATCAACCATTAGACCCAAGTTAAACAAATATGTCATTTAGCTGAAATAATAGAAGATTTTTACCAGGGCTGAAATCCAGAGAGTGAACGGTAGTGGTTTACTCCACCTTAAGTACTAGGCAACATTTGACAATTGGGCCATGAAAAAGCTTTTCTGCTCTTGCAAAAATAACCAAATGATAATAGATTGTTATAGGAACAATTTCCCACACATCATGATCTAATCATTTCAAAATAGAAAAAGACAGAAAACTACTTTTAAAAATATATGCTGCATGGTTTAAAAAAAAAATCCCTGTCATCTGTTTTTTGAAAACCATGTGTGCTCATCAAAATATCATCTTGAGGTTGCTTCTTAGCAATAAAAAAAAATCTAAAAAGAAATTGTATTTATATGTGTTTGCAGGTATGTTTATGTGAGAGAGAGAGAGAGAAAGAGAGAGAGAGAGAGAGAGAGAGAGAGAGAGAGAGAGAGAGAGAGAATTGTGTCACATCAGGTATATGGAGGTCAGAGGAAAATTTTTTGGACTCACTTCTCTATTTCTACCTCTATATCAGTTCCAGGGCAATAATAGCCTTAGTCACCAGGCTCATGTGGCAAACTCCTTTATCCAGTAAGCCATTTTGACATCCTAAGAGTAAATTCAATTACATTTTCCCATTTGACAAACTATAATGATTTTTAAATTGAGAATATTTCAGGGTAACCCACATCATGTTAATTAGCTTGCTGGGATTCTTCCCAAGTGTGGACTGGTTTTGCTGTTTGTTTGGGTTTTTTTGTTTTGTTTTTTTGGTTTAGTTTTTTTCAAGGGGAGGCTTTAGATTCCTTCTGCTTTTAGAATGAAATAGTGCAATCGTATGTGTTTCTAGTTATTTTAATTCAGCTCCACATTAACCAAATCTACCAGTAACATTAAACCGTCAAGTCTGTTTTGATGATAAATGCAATGCCCAACTATTTGCCCAAAATAGTCCATCTGCTGGCCTGTCCCTAAGTGTGTCTAGTACATAATGGAACATGAAGTCTGTATTTTGGTCATTATCAATGATGCCGTTGTTTTGGATATTTACTTATGAGTATGTAGAATAATAGTTCTCAATAGAATTCGGGTTTTCATCTCTGTGAGTTCGAGGCCAGCCTGGTCTACAAAGCAAGTCCAGGACAGCCAGAGCTGTTACACAGAGAAACCCTGTCTGAAAAAACCAAAAAAAAAAAAAAAAAAAAAAAAGAATTCGGGTTTTCAATCTCACAGGCTGTGAAAGTATAACCCTGCATGACAAAAGGGACTTAGGGAGATTATCCTGCATTGTCTCCTTGGTCAAGGATTACTAGAAAGAGGCAGAACAGAATGTCTGAAATGGAGAGGTGATGAAGGAAGATCCATGGCTCCAACAAGGGAAGGGCACAACTTGGCACTGCTGGCTTTAAAGACGGAGGGAGGGAGCAGCAGAAGCCAAGAAATGAAGACACCCTGCAGAGGTAGAAAAGGCAAGGGAATCAATTCTCCCTTATAGCTTCCAGAAGGGAACCAGCTCTGCTAAACCCTTCATTTTACCCCAGTTAGACCTTGAGAAATAGAAAATATGAGTCTGTGTTGTTTATAAGCCATTAGCATTAAGGTAATTTGTTATAACATAGAAAAATAATAGAGGTCCATAGCTAGCCAAAAGTTAGGTCCATGGCTGATGATTTGATAGAGAATTGAAACAACTCATGAAATAAGATATTTAGAATTATGATGTTTAAAGATGTCAGAGGTGTATGCTTTCATTACTTTTCCATTGCTGTGAAGACACCATGACCATGGCAACTTATAAAAGAAAGAGTTTAGTGGGGTCTTACTTCTAGGTTTAGAGAGTTAGAGTTCATGACCGTCATGGCAGAGAGCATGGCAGCAGGCAGGCAAGGTGCTGGGGCAGTAACCCAAAGAGCTCATATCTCATCACAAGCACCAGGTAAAGAGAGAGAAAGAGGTAACTTAGAATAGTGTGGACTTTTGAAACCTGAAAGCCTACCCTAAGTGACACATCTATTCTAACAAGGCCACACCTCCTAATCCTTCCCAAGCAGTTCTGCCAAATAAAAACCAAACATTCAATTATATGAGCCTATAGGGACCATTCTCATTCTAACCATGACAATGTAGAAAATACAAAAGCATATACTGTTTTTGCATATCAACAGTCAAGCAAGTGCTCTTTTAACCTAAGTAACATGGCAAATAACAACATGTTCTTCGCCAAAACATGTGTTTTCAGTCAAATTCATACAATTAGCTCCATTTTCTACATCTCAGTGTACACTCACTCCATAAATGGTGTCTCATGGAACAAATTAATGAAACCTGTCAGTGTCAGTTAACTTCTTACAGATTCCATCTGCCCCATCTCCACAACACCCGTACCTACTCTGATGCTCATGACCCAGATGAAGGGCTATTTATCTCTTACTGAAAACCATACAAACTTCCCTTTCCCCACTTTTCATCATCATGAACACTACTTCATTCTATGGAGCTGTCTTCCTCCCCTAGACCTTCCTCAATGGGGAAACATGGAAAAGCTGGTCCCTCTCTGTGTCTTAGAGAATAAAAATGTCCCATGGTCATAAAGATATCTCAACTGACTTCTGTTCAGTTCATGGCAATGCTATGCTAACAGTCACATTAACTGAATGTCTGGAACACCTGGTTGACAGTAGATCAGCAGAAAGATTATTATACGTCGTTATATAGTCACATTATATATCACTAGAATATTTTCTGGGCAGTTAAAATGTCTTACGGAGTCCAGGAGTGCTTAATAGTCAGGAAAGTGAAGACAAGGAGGCATAAAATATTTTCCAGTTAATATATAATTATAGACTGCTGTTTTAAGTACTAAAGTCTAGTATCCTATGAAGATAGAAAAGCCAGAGGAACAGGGAGTCTGATGTGAGACTGCATCTTCTAGAAATATAAGGGAGACATCAAGAACAACTTAGCAACTACCTCACACATGTCTCTCTCTGTCTCTCAGTTCCAGAAAGGCCTGCTCCATCTCCCACATTTCTCCCCACACCATGCTATAAGAATTCCAAGCACCAAAAAAACTCCATTTTTCATATCTGATACTAAGAAAGTACTATTTAGAACTATCAAATATGCCCTGAAGAAAAAGAAAATAAATGATGAATATACCTCCTCCCAAAACCAGCCCATACATCTTCAGGGTATCAATGTTCCCTTCCAATAGTGAGGATTGGATGTTTTAGTGGTACCCATCCATGTAGCTAATAGAATATATACAAATTGATGTTTAGAGTTCTTCAGTAATAGCTATTCCTGGTTGCCAACTTGACTACACCTGGAATTAATTAACCCCCCAAAAATAAAGGGGCACACCTGTGAGGGATTTTTGCTTAATTTGAAGTGGGAAAATCCACTTCTAATCCAATTAAAGGTGAATCAAGAAGACACTCACCTTTAATCTAGATCTTTTGAGCTTGTGAAGCCCCAGCTCTAATCTGGGCCATGTTGGATCCTTGGACCTTCCATTATAGGCAGCTGTTGTTGGATTAGCTGGACCATAGCCACTTCATCTTTCTAATAACTCTCATTTCTATACACAAAGAGAGATTCATTCTATAAGTTACTACTCTAGAGAATCCTCACTAACACAGTAGCCAATTAATTACACTGCATGACATGTCTTCAACAAACTTATTTTAACAGCAAAGTAAAACATATTGATTCAGAGTTTGTTGAACAGTAGGCCAAGGGGCTGTCTTTTCCTCTGAGATGGCATAACCAATTAGTGCCTGGGGTACAACCCTGCCTTTGAAAACAAAACAATACCCAAGTTCAGCCAACAGTTCTGTAATTCAGCCCTTGAAACCCAGAGTCCCTGTACCAGCTAAACTTCTTGACACAAACGATCTTCAATACTGTTTACAACTGTGCTCAGAAGGATCCACCACACCGAAGACTTCAACTACGGTAAAATCTCAAAATACCATGTAGACCTGCAGATGCCCTAGGCCGTTGTTTCCATTTCCTCCCTCTCTTTCAGCTTCTTTCTGACTTTGTGTCCACCAAAGCCACCCTTAGGTTTCTAAACACTATCACACCTAACACAGTTTCCTTCTTTGATCATTCACAGGTGATGGTAAGATTGCTTACAGTAAGTAGAGGAAGACTAGAAAAACTAAGGACAAATAGTCACTGAGTACCTGTCACATCAATATTGGAAGGGGCATTGATTAGATTTGCTTCCATTGTACGGACTCTGCATCAAACTCCTGTGAAATTCCCTTCTCCCAGTCTACCACATATGATCATCTCCACCAGAAAGCAGTATTAACTGGCACTCTGCACACAGAGGCTACATCTGCTGTGTAGGGAGGAAAGACTGAAAAAGATTTCCATCCTCATCCTTCCTAGCTAAGATGGAGCATGTCCACTGGTGATATCTGAGTGCACCCACTCATACTATCTCACATATTTTTCTGTGCTGTCAACTGAATGTGGGAGAGAAAACATGAGCAACAGGAAGAGAGAGGACTAGTAGCTAGTACATTAAAGAAGAATATATAATCTCTCCTAAGTTACGATTGTCATAGAAACAGACCAGCTTCCCTGTAGTTTTGAACACAGGAGGATAACTATTCCTGGCGGGCAATTAGATTACTATTGATTTCAATAAGGTAGCTTATTGAAATCAGATGAAGGGATGTTTCTTTTTTTCCCCCTAGATAACTGTTATACTGTCAATGATAGATTCCCGCTCCCATTTCGGTGTTTGTTTGTTTTGCAGTTTGCTGTATTAATTGGTGTTTTCTTCTTTTTCAATTGTGTCCTAAATCTTTCCACAATCTAAAAGGGCATCTAATTATGCATGAATAGTATTTCATGTGCTATTTGATTTGATACTTTTCACCTGAAGGAATGGTCTCTCTCTGCACCCTGTCCTTTAGTGTTGCAGACACTACCTCTAACTCCGTGCTGAGATGTAGACAGACTTGAGAACACAGATGACTTTCAACTTGTGCCCACCTGCAAACAAATCCAACCATACATGGTGTATTTAAGACCCAGGTAAGAGCCATAAAGACATTGCATCAGCCCTGTTAGCACTTTTTAATAACTAGGCTATTAAATTTATTAATTAAAAACAATTAAGAACTTATTTACTCTTCTAGATCTTTTTTTTTGAACAGCCCATCTACTCATCTATCTACCTATCTACATACTGTTTGCTTTTTCAAGTCCTCCCAATAAGATCTTTATTTTCATTGCAAAAGTAGTATTTTAGGCTTATTCATTCATGTTTTACTGTTAACTTTCAAACCCCTCCCCAAAGGGAGGGAAACCACGTTTGTGTGTACCATTTATGAAACAGTAAATTACTCAGATTCTCCCACAAAAGTGTTTCACACCCCATGGCTATTTAGGCTTCGGAAATAGAAACCTGCCTTCAGACCACACATCTGGCTGTCTCCCTACTCCTTCTGTACAGTTCTATCTCTATTTCTTCCTCCTCCTGTGGTTTTATCAGTCTTTCCAGTTAGGAATTAAGACTTTTTTTATTATGTAGATTCTAGGCATGTGGGGCCAGAGTCAAGCACAGAGCCCACAGAATGAGAACACTGGCTGCACACAAGCTAAGATAAATGAGGGAATGGACAGACTAGGTATAATGGGGGTTGGTCAGTTTCTTGTCAGTCTGAGGGCCGTTGTAAATAATATGAAAAGAGGGAAGACTAGAATTAGCTTAGGATGCTGAATAAGAATTGTATTAATTAATGTAAGCAAAGGGTGTGTGTGTGTGTGTGTGTGTGTGTGTGTAAATATGAGTGTGAAGTCCTGAAGACACTTTGGCTATTGTTCTTCAAGAGCCATCATTCTAGTTTTTGAGACTAGGTTTATCATTGACCTGAAGTTCTCTGATTAGACCAGGTTGGCTGACCAGGGGAGTCAAAGGGATCCTCCTGTCTCTGACTTCCAAGTGCTGAGATTACAACCATATGCCACTGCACTTGGCTGCTCTACACGGGTCTTCGTGTTTCCAAAGTATTTTGCCTACTTAATCATCTCCCAGTCCCAGCAAAGAGTTTTTTGCCAACAGATAAATCAATGTCAAGGTATGTGTATGTGTGGATGAACACACACACACAAACAGAATATATATATTTACATATTTTCTATTTACCTACTGAGAAGTCACAGACACAATGGTCTTGCAGTGGCAGTATGTACCCTAGTGCCCAGATCTTGTTTTATTTGAATACCACCCACCTGTACTAAAAAGAATGTAAGGTTCTTGGAGCCAGTTTGAGAGAGAATGTGAAAAATGGGTTTGGAATATCTGAAGGCCTCAAAGTGATGGAAGCATGTCAAAAGAACAGAAGGCAGACTGATCAGATTCTCAAGATCCAGATCTGAGAAATTTTGTGCCTCAAAATAAATACTGAGGATGCATGAGAATGGCTAGGCAGCTAACAGTGATAAACAAACAAGCCTGGAATGCCAAAACGTTGGACTCCCAAAAGTTGCTCTCAGACACAGGTGTTGTAGCATGTGTATGCCCTCACTCACATGTAAACACACACACACAGAGGGGGGGGGGGGGAGGGGGGGAGGGAAGGACAGAGACTGTCTTAGCCACTGTTCTATTGCTATGAAGAGACACCAAGACCAAAGCATTTAATTGGAAACTTGTTTATAGTTTCAGAGGCTTAGTCTATTATCATCATGGCTAGGAGTATGGTGGCATGCAGGTAGGCACTAGAGCAGAAACTGAGAGCTACCATAGACAGAGAGAGAGCCTGGGCTTTTGAAATCTCAAAGCTCAGCCCCAGTGAAGCACTTCCTCCAACAAGCCCACACCTCTTAATCCTTTTAATCCTTTCAAATGGTGTCACCCTCTGATAATTAAGTATTCAAATATATGAGCCTGTGGAGGCCATTCTTAACCATCACTACTACTACTACTACTACTCTCTCTCTCTCTCACACACACACATCATCATCATCATCATCATCATCACAATAACAATAATAAATCAAAAAAATTTTTTTTTTGGTTTTTCGAGACAGGGTTTCTCTGAATATCTCTGGCTGTCCTGGACTTGCTTTGTAGACCAGGCTGGCCTCGAACTCACAAAGATCCGCCTGCCTCTGCCTCCCAAGTGCTGGGATTAAAGGCGTGTGCCACCACCGCCCGGCTTAATAAATTAAAATTTTAAAACAAAGCTAAAATAGCCAAAGTTTTGACAATTTTGGTCTAGTGAGAGAGCTCAACTGGTAAAGTCGCTTGCCATGCAGGCCTAGTGGCCAGAGTTTAGTCCCCTAGAATCCATATAAAGGCCAAAGAACGGAACTGACTCTTCTGACCTCCACACCCCAGTCATGGCATGTGCAACCCCCACACACACATCATGTGCACACACTACCGAATGAATGAATTAGTAAGTGAATGAATGAGTGGATGGATAGGCAGATAAATAAAATGATAGAATTATATTATAGTCCATGAAAATAAGTAAGATTCTATTATTCTATATTGAATTAAAAAAAACATATGGTTATAAGAGAAAGAACCATTTGTTGGACTGAAAGGGAGAGCTGTTGGGGGAAAAAAGAAATACCTTAAACTAAAAAAAAAAAAAGGGAAGAGGATGGGGGGTTGAGGGGGAGGAGGGTGGAAGGGTGGGACTGGAGGGGGGAGTAGGGAGGGAATTGTGGTTGAGATGTAACTTGAAGAAATAAAAAATAAATTATTAAAAAAAACCATACCTTACAGTAGACTGCAAGGAAATAAATCCCTCAAAGGAGGGAAGGAAGAAGAGCATAGTGCTCCATGTGTCAGGGACTGATCCTGTCAGGACTCATAGGGGGAGGGTAAACAGAGAGGACAGGCAGAACTGAGACTAGAGCATCATTTTCAGTACCTAAGAACAGGACAGGTAAAAGACAGGTAAAGGCCTCCCATATGTGAGGCTAGATCTTCATACCCTTCCCAGGAACCTGACAAAATCTGCATGAGTTGTCACTAAGTAAATAAGAGGAGGAACATAAGAGGTTCCTATTATCTTTCTCCTTCTGAGTCAATAGATTTTCCAGTCCGATTGGAGTCAGAGTTGATTGCTTTTACAAATGGAAGAGGAATGAGGTAACCGGGCCTGGTTCCTGACCCCACGGTAACTGCAAAATGAATATTATGCTGGTTCCTATTTGGTTCTACTGAGCAATGAGAGGGAATAAATCAGGACACTGCAGAAGTGTTTTCACAGTCTCTTCTAACATTACAACTGCATTTGCTTCCGGTCTCATTATCTCGGTTTACAGGATCATCATCAGAATGCAGGCTGCTCTTGTGGCTGAAAAGCAGCCTCAGTTGAGATCTAGTTCATCCTTTTGAAAATGTACTCAAAGTCCCATTTCTGTAGCACAAAGGTTCCCCTGCAGAACCCAGAAGGAGATCTGCTTTAAACAACCACCTATGTGACTAAAAATGCAGTCAGCATTAACCCTTCACTTCTCTGATACAAACTCACTTATTTCTTTCAACAGAGGTCTTATAAAACAAAAAATAAAACCTCAAAATGTAATTGTTCCTAACATAGAAAACCAGAGGACATGAAGCATTACATAAGGCAGAAAGGGGCATAAATATCTAGCATTTAAACACTCAAAGGTACTAAAGTGGCAGCCAATTCCATTTCCCTCGTCACCTTTCCCCGTTTTCCAATATATTATATATAAAGTTCAAGCAAAACACCACAGTATGAACGAACACTGACAAATATACATTTCAGTGGACTCAGATGGTGTTAAATTTTATTGCGCCAGTCGTACTTGGAACCACCCAATCTTGTCCTCAAATAATGGAACATCGCGTAGAAGAGTTCACATTTTTCTTAATATCTGGCAACAACTCCTTGAACTTGGCTACAAGCCTAAAACATCCTTACAATCACAGAAATTTGCCCTCAGGGTTAAAAGCCAGCCACCCACGTTCAAAACATCTATGTCTGAACCTGCAATTTGTTGGCCACCCACACAAGCTCATTAAAACACTGGAACCAAATTTGCTTTTGCCAGCTTGGTTATCAAAGCCAAGAGCTCCATTTCTCACCCTGGGATTAAGGACAGAGTTTACTCTCAATGAACAAATGAAGGCCCTATCTTGTGCTCTCTTTTCTACTTTACATCCAGTATCTGTCTACTTCCACCGAGATGTGGGATGAGGAAAGGACTTAAGCACTTATCAAGGATGTCACTCAATGTTGGTGTCACCCAAGTTTGGTAAATGAAATATAATCATTTATTTCAGTGGTCTAAGAGATATTTTCTACTTCGGGCTCCCTGTTTCCTTATTTTAATCTTTTATTTTGACTTTTCAAAAGTTTTTGTGTCTACTAGAAGCATGCTTCTAACTGCTTTTCTAAAAATCAAGTGTTCTGGGGAAGGTGACCTTACCTGTTTCTAAGAAACTGATGTAAATCTGGTGAATTTCCTACCTTCGTGTTTTTAAATGATAAGTGTACCCTTTAAGAGGCAATGGCAAACTTTCTTTAAAGGGTGAGATAGCAAAATTTTTGGCATCTTTGCCATTGAAACATGGCAGAAACCACATTTCTATAATGAACCAAAGGCACGGCTGTGTTCCAATAAAGTTTTATTTACAAAAGCAAACCAAGATTTGGCCTGAAGGCTGTACTTTGTTGACTTCAATGCGAGTACTCCTTTCTTTGTTGTCTAGTGAAAGCTAGCCTTTATTGAGCAAAAAACCAGAAACAGAAACAAACACACTGGAACAGGGATTTTGACAGAGAAATTCATGTGGGACTTTGCATCAAAACTTCCTAGCATGTTTGAAGCCTGTTCATTTGTATTTCTTGGCTGTAATCCCAATTTTCTGAATCAGGTCCCCAGGAGTAGGGACAGAAGTCTGTGTGCTTACAAACTTCCCAGTTAACTCTTATGGTACCAAACTTAATTCAAGTGTGCATGTGTGTGTGCGTGTGTGTGTGCCTATGTGTGTTGTATTTGTTCGTGATGTCCATATACATGAATATGCATGTGGAGATCAGAAGTTGGCATCCAGTGACTTCTTTGGTTTCTCTTCACTTTGCTTTTTGAGACAAGGTCTCTCATTGAAATAGGAGCTCATCAGTCTGGCTAAACAGGCCAATGAGATTCAGAGGTCTCTCTATTTCCATCCCCTCAGGTCTAGGGTTATAGACACATACCATGGCATCTGGGTTTTATAAGGATGCTAGGAAACTGAACACAGATCCTCTAACGTACATATTCTTACTGACCAAGGCATCTCTCTGACAGATTTAATAATCTTAAAGGCCATGGCTACAAGGTGAGGTAGGAATTAAAGCTCTGTACTTAATGGAGGTTATAGTTTGATGATAGATCTATTACACTTTGTGTGTGTGTGTGTGTGTGTGTCTTTGTGTGTTTGTGTGTGTATGTATGTGTGTGTTTACCTGCATGTATGCCACAGTGTGCATGTGGAGGTCAGATGACAACTTGTGGGAATGGGAATCCATTCTATTCTTCTACCATATGGGTCCTGTGGTGGTTTGAAAAGAAATGGCCCCCATAAACCCATGTGTTTGAATGCTTGGCCATAGGGAATGGTACTATTAGGAGGTGTGGCCTTACTGGAGTAGGTATGGCCTTTTTGAAATGTGTCACTGTAGGGCCAAGCTTTGAAGTCTCCTATGCTCAAGCTCTGCAAAGTGGGGTACACAGTCTCTCCTTGATGCCTGCAGATCAAGATGTGGAACTCTCAGCTCCTCCAGCAACATGTCTGCCTGCATGCCACCATGCTTCCTGCCATGGTGATAATGGACTAAACCTTTGAAACTGTAAGCTAGCCCCAATTAAATGTTTTCTTTTATAAGAGTTACCATGGTCATGGTGTCTCTTCACAGCAATGAAAGTCTGACTAAGGTCCTCAGGATGGAACTTAGGTCTCAGGATTGGCCTGTACTTCTATCTCATTTGCAACCCTAAATGATAGTCTTACTGTATAAATCTTTAGTTAAGAGAGAAAGTCTCCCTCATCCCCAGGTTCATTTAGTACCTCAGAGATGAGTGTAACTTTAGCTTAGTAAAAATAAATAAATAAATAAATAAAAAATATATATATACAATAAAATCAAGAAAAATAAAATTTGCAGGTCAATGTGTTACTCAATCATCATCAGAGAAGTTTCTTCTTGAAGCAAATGGTAATATACAACTGGACAATGTAAAGAGAGTGAGAGACTTTGGAGAACTCATCCCCAAAGGAGATGTCTTCACCAAGCCCTTTCCTCAAGGACCAGGGATCTATGTGGGAGAGGAGGCGGAAAGATTGTAAGAACCAGAGGTGGCGGATGACTCCAAGGAAACAGCATCTTCCAGACACAACAGGTTGGGTGTACAGATGACCTCCCAGAGACTATGATAGCATGCACAAGAGTCACATAGATTCAAGGCAGACAAAAATCCCAACATGGAAAGGGCAAAGTGGACATAAAGTCTCACCCCTAACCAAGAAGCTATTTGCAATTGATAGCCACTAGAAGATGGAAAAGAAGCTTTCTTCAATGGAGTGACATTGGGTATTTCAAACACACTCCAGGGTTGGCCCCATGCTCTAGAGCAGTTGGTCAATGCAAAATGAACTCCATGTTCTCTCTCTCTCTCTGTCTCTCTGTGTCTCCCTCCCTCCCTCCCTCCTAATTTTGGATAAGGATAAGAAGCTCTCAGCTTCTTCTCCAGGGCCGTGCCTTCCTCCCTGCTGCTGTGCTCCTCATCATGGTGGTAATGGGCTCACTTTGTGAAACTGTAAGCTTCTATAAACCCTTTCTTCTCTAACCAGAGAATGGGCTATTACTATGATAGACAATGGTGGCTTTTTTTTTTTGAGGACAGTGGAAGATTTGGGGACTTTAGGAAAGCAGCTGAATACTATAAGCAGGGCTTAATGGGAAATCATAGTGGGAGCTTGGGAGATAACAGTTGCTGAGCACAATAAAGACTATGGAGGACCAGTTCAAGAGGTTTCAGAAAGGAACTATTAGCAACTAGGCTGGAAACCACTCTTGTTATAATTTTGGCAAAGTATGTAGCTGACTTTTGCCCTTGTAAGAATCTGCCTGAGGCTAAATTGAAAAGTTTGAGACTAATTTCATTGGCAGAAGAGATTTCAAGATAGCCTAATATTGACTGTGTTGTGTGCTTATTAGTGATCACTCTTAGGCAGATCTGCAATGAAGAAGAGCAAGTGGTGCAAAAGAAACTGTACAGTTTGAGAAGAAAAAGAGTGTCAGGTGGAACTAGAGAAGCTCATCCTGAGGGAGCTAACCCAGACTCAGAAGGATGCACATGGCATCTATTCACTTATAGTCGGATTTTAGCCATATAGTACAGGATCTCTATACTACAACCAATGCACCAAAGGGAACATGGACATAGACTTTTTATTTTATTTATTTATTTATTTGTTTGTTTTTGTTTGTTTGTTGGGTTTTTTTTAGTTTTCCCTCCCTGGCAATGAGACACTTTTCACTGGTGGTGCTGCCTTGTAGGCCCCCAGTGTATGAGGAGGCTCTTGGCCCTCATATGACTTCTGAACTGGGGCGAGGGACAGTTATGTAGGGACACTCCACTCCAGAGGAGTGGGATAGAAGGGTTAGGGGGTAGAGGATGGGAGGGCGGGGCTGGGAAGGGGGGAAAGAGGACAATACGATGGAGATGTAACCTGAAGCAACAAATAAATAAATTTATTTATTAATAAAAAAAAAGAGTTTTAGGACAGTTAATGTTGGAGCCCAGATTTGTGCTGAAAAAAAAAAGGAGAAATAGAATAAAAGAAGTGATGCTCACAGGCCAAGAGTCCACCTAGCTAATCCTACAACTTGCAATAAGGAAATGCCTAAAGAATTATCTGTTTTTTAAAAAGAAACAACAAAGAAGAGCTTACCCAAATGTAATCCAAGGAGAAGAAGGTCAAATTACATCCCACGCAGGCAGCATAACTTGGTAGCGGTGGCCACACACACGCTTGAAAGTTATGAGGGATAAAGGAGTAAAGGTGTGGTGAAAGATGCATTTCTCCATAGTTGAGGAATGCACTGAGGCCAGGCATGTGGCAGGGGAGGGGGGTTCATGCATGAGGGCCTGGAGAGGCCACTGCATGGCGCTGTGAAAGTATCGCCTCGATCTCGTTGGAGACACCAGGACATTGACAGCCAGAGCTGTCTGCCAGGGAAAGCTGCATATACGGTGTAGCAGAACCAGCCTAAGAGAAAAAAGTACGTTGCAGTCAGCAAAGCTGAAGGGCAGAGCCATCTAAGCCTTTTGAAATTGGAAATACAACTATGGGATTTGGAGTTTGCCCCGCTGGGCGTCAATCTTGCTTTGGTCCAGTATTTCCTCGCTCTGCTCTCATTCCTCCGTTTTAGAATAGTAATGCATATTCCATACCAAGGTCTATTAGAAATATGCAATTTGGCTTTATTTTACAAGGGGCTACACTTAAGAGATTGCCTAGAGTCTCAGGAGAGATTTTGGACTCTTGAACTGTCTTGAGACTGTGAAGAACTATGGGGACTTTTGTAGTCATGGGTTTACTTCTCTAGTCATCACCAAAGATTTTTAAGTGTATGAATCTATTTACAACTCAAACAGCCGCTCTCACAGCACCATCCAACTGTCCAGAAAGATGGCACTGTAGAATGGTGGCACCCTGCAGGCCACAGACACTCTCCTGAAGAATCTATGCTTTAGGGCTGGAGAGGTGGCTCAGAGGTTAAGAGCACTGGCTGTTCTTCCAGGTCCTGAGTTCAATTCCCAGCAACCACATGGTGGCTCACAGCCATCTACATTGAGATCTGCTGCCCGGGTATATATGTAGAGCAAATACTATATACATAATAAATAAATGTTTAAAAAAAAGAATCTATGCTTTTACACGAGACCTTTGTTATGGATGGTTGGGTGGAAGAATATAGATATAGATAGTAGACATACAATTTCATATATAAGTGGTGTATTTATATCATTTCAACCCTTTGTTCTTCCCTCACCAACTCCTCTAGTCTCTCCCTACCCCCTTTCAAATGCATGGCCTCTTCTTGTTCTATAATTATTACTGATATATATATAAGCTACTGGGTCCAATTAGTGCTGTATGTGTGTGTGTGGCTGACCATTTTGAGTTGAAACCCATCAGGTGTTGTCCCTGGATAAAAATGATTCTTCATATACATTGGAAGTGGTTGGAGAGAAGGAACTGGACAGGAACCTAACATACCCACCATCTGAGAATCTTTATCCAGCAGATAATGGGAACAGATGCAGAGATCCACAGCCAAACATTAGGTGAAACTTGGGGAGCCTTGTGGAAGAGTTAGAGAAAGGTTTGAGGGAGCTGTTCAAGGACACCACAAGAAGACCCACATAGCCAATTAACTTGGACAGAGCAGGGCTCATAGAGACTGAACCACCAACCAAAGAACTTGCAGGGGACTGCTCCCAGGCCCACTATACATATGAAGCTGATGGGCTGCTTGGTCCTCAAGTGGATCCTGTAGCAACTGGAATAGGGACTATCTCAGACTTGGTGTCTGTTGCCTCCCTCTGGATCCCCTTTTCCTATCAGACCTGCCTTGTCTTGTCTCAGTGGACGAGGAGACACTTGGTGCCTCTCCTGACGCAATTTGATGTGCCAGAGTGGGTTGGCACTGGGCAGTGGAAGGTACGGGGGAAGTGGGTGGGAGGGTAGGACTGGCAGGAGGGGAAGGAGGAAGGTTGTGATTGGAATGTAAAATAAACAAAAAATAAATTAAAAAAAAAAGATTCTCCCACCCTTGCCTGGTAGCTGTCCATCTAGTGGAGCGGCACTCACAGTGGCATGTTGACTGTTGTGGTCTCTGTGCAGGTAGCCATGTTGCTCAGATTTCACAGGTACAGCACGCCTGTCACATCCATTCTCATCTCTAGCTCCTAAGCAATGATGTGTCTTGGAGAAGGCAATAGAAAGGAGGTATTCAAGTATGGTAGAAGGAAAAACAGGCTTAGCCTCAGTCTGTCACTGCTGTCACTTCCATGGCCATCCAATCAGCAATCGGATTCTCCCATGCTGTAACTTCAGTTCATACAGACAGCTATTTAAACCTGAAGGCAAGACTTTACACGAATAGAAGATATATATACACACACACACACACAAATGATATAACTAAACTTGAGCTCACTGTCCACCAACCAAGACAACTTCTCACTCTGAATTTCTCTTTTTGTTTGTTTGGGTTTGGTTTTCTTTCTGATCAACCCAATTTACATATTGGTTGACACTGATTTTTAAGCATGGAATATGAAAGTTAAAGTAAAAAAGAAGGTTTTCCATGTGACATGTGTCCCTTACAAGGGTGTGTCCAAGCGCTAAGAAAACAGGGCTGACCCTGGCCCTTCCTCACCAGGCAACCCCAGCCACCCCTGAATAAAGATATCTGGAGAATGCAAGTCCTTCTAACCTTGTGCCTCTGATGCTGGAAAGTTTCCTGGTGGGTCAGAGAACGGGAAGACAACAATTGAGATTCTGGGATTTTTAAATCATCTTTTCACTCTTCTCGGGCCTAGAAAAAACAGCAGTCAGATGCCTTGGTCCTGGCTCAGAAAGGAGCTGGCCAGACTGTCCTCAGGGTTAAACAGTCAGAGCTGTAACCCTGGTGTCTCATGAAGTCTAGGCACCTGGTAGCCTAAAACTGTATGAATTTCTTGCTCAAAAGCCCTTTTGGAATGTTTTGTTGGTGGTGGTGATGGTGGTGGTGTCGTTGTGTTTTAATACTGTTAAACGCTAGAAGCTTTCTTTACTGCTGCAAACTTGGCTGGCATGCCCTTACATGAAGGCAGAATGGATGTGCTTCCTTTTAAATCAAATACCTTCTATAGGTAACTCTGGCAGTCCTCCTAAATCCCGCAAAGCAGAAGGGTGGACCACCCACACACAGTGAGATTTATTCCTGCAGTATAATCCTTCTGCTGCCTGTGAAAGGTGGCCCTTCCCCCATGCTCCCTGCACAGGTGGCTCTGCCAGCCCATGGTGGCCAGGACTTCATTACAAATGCAGACCCTGTCATTAGGAGGACCAGGATTCTGCCCTTATTACCCCATCGCTTAACTTGATGGATGGCAATTATCGAGCTCCCTCAACATGGAAGGCGCTATAAAGTTTATTAAAAATTGAAATGATGGAAAGTGAATCCTGTAAGTGGATCCAGGTGGACTTCTCAAAAAGCAAAACAAGACTTAACAGACATAAAATGAGTCTGTTCCATTTTCTCTCACACAAATGCTAACAGATAGGAGCTGAACTCACAAAATACATGCATATTCACTTAGAACATATTAAGTTAGTTTAGCTGGCTATAGAAAAGCTTTAACGACTGCACAGCATAGGATGCCCCTTCCTTTGGTACACTAGTTAAAAGTCAATTTCCCTTACGTTACCTCAGAAATGGCAAAACAGCACAGCAATGGCTAGGCACTAATGGTGGCAAAGATACTTGATAATTGAAATATCTTTCATTAAAGGAACTATTTTGGTTAGGGGCAGCATGGCCTAGTATATAAAAACCAGACTCGAAATCCAAAATATGCATATTAAAAACAAAATAATTATACAAAATCAAGTATTTCATAATGTAAACATATGTATATATACACATGTAAGACTGTCTTAAAATGAAAAAAAGAAATCAATTAAATTGCTAATCTTTATGATGTGATAATTCCCCATGAAAATGCTATGACAAAAGACTTGCCTTCCCATTCATCAGGAAAAGCCATTTGAGGAAAGGCACTAGCAACAATGGGTCAAAGGTGAACCAATGACCCCTGCCCTTTCCCATTCACACTCAAGTGTAATCTCCTCCCATGAGGCACCAGGGTTGGTCTCCATTGAGCAACAGAAGTGAAGTCACAGTGCTCCCAAGATTAAGCTACACAAAGCTCCCATGAGCGTGTTCTACGTATGTGTATACATGGACACACGTGAATTCCTGTGTGAAGATGTGAGAGTGGGCATACTGAAATCACGTGTGGACACCTTCAGATAATGCTTCTTGACCCCACTCTAAGATAGGGGATCTTCTGCTATTTTCCCATTGTATACACCAGGCTAGAGGGCCTGTGAGCTTCTGGGCATTCTCCTGTCTTCAGCTCCTGTGTCTCTGGAGGAATGCTGGGATCACAAAGGCTCTAGTTATTCATCCTGATTTTTACAGGATCTGGAGATTTGAACTCAGGTCCTCATGCTTGCAAAGCAAGCACTTTTCCACTGAGCCATCTCTCCAGTCCACAATACTGTCTCTTTCTCACTCTGACCCTACCGTTTTCTCATCATGGTGTCAGCTACAAACTCAAGGGAAGCTCAGTAGAGGGATTCACAGGACCAGAAATGAAACCTCCTGGCAGCTATCATGTGAGTAAAGATGAAAGTTGACCTTCAAAGCACTGTGGAGTCCTCAGATGAGACTGCAGACCAAAGACACATTTGAAACCTCAAAAGAGACTGAGGAGGGGCCAAGCCAGGCATGGGTTTCCTAACTGAGAATCATTATAAGGTAGATCAGATGCTTGGCTTTAAGGTGTTATATTTGGGAGTTTAGATAACCTACTCATGCTGCCAGGCACTACTACAGTGTAGTCATAAGTAACAGGTACCTAACAGACAAGCTAATCAGAATGCATTACCTTGATGAACTCCTAGACAATCATATTTTTAAATGGTAGCATTTTGTGGTTTCTTCTAGAAATGTGTCTATAAATGACTTGAAACAACACAAGACTAGACTTCTATCCAGCTTCAGGCACATACAGACCTGGGTCCCTCTCAACCCTGGACAGGGAAGCCACTTTTTGCAGTGGGCAGTGATCAATGGAGAGGTGTAGAACTGGTCAATTGCTGACCAGAAGAGACTGAGGGCTCAGTCCCTTTCAGGAATATTTATATTAAGCCTACCACCATCAAGGCTCAGGGGACATCTTGGAAGACAGCATAGATCGTCAAGAGCTGGAGGTTGAGGACACAACGTGAAATGCTGTCTTCTCAACATGACTAATGCAATCATGACGTCACAGAAGCTGTGGTGATAGGTACAATCCCTCCACAAAGCCGCATAAAACCTTAGTGTAGATGGAGTAGGAGATCTCCAGGCCCCACCCCTTAATGAGGAGCTACTGGCAGTGGACAGTTGTTGGAGGAGAGATAATTATTCTTTTCTGAGGACATAGCCACTGACAGGTTCATAAACTGCAGTGGATGGCCCCTAACCCATCACATGTGGGCAGCAGAAACTGGGTTTAGTGGCTTATGAAGAGAATATAAGACATGAAGTTGGAAGAGGACATGGGGCAGGAGGCATGGGGGAAGATGAAGAGGGAGAAAATGGAGTAGCTATGATATTTCATTGTATATTTACATGAAATTCTCAAGAATAAAGACAAGAAAGAAAGGAAGAGAGGGAGGGAGGGAGGGAGGGAGGGAGGAAGGAGAGAGGGTGGGAGGAATGAAGGAAGAAAACAAAACAGATAATCAAAGCCTTTGGGAAGCTGAAGTAGGAAGGCTGCCAGCCTGGTCTATATGCAAGTTCCTATGGGGAAAAAAATACGTATTTTCTCAAAGATAATTCCCTACATTAGTTTAAATTATATAGAACTATATAAAAATTAAAGAAAAAAAATCTGTGCCCGTATATAAATTCAGTACGAGTGGTGGGTGCTCATAACAGGAAGATATGGAACTTGGCTTAAAATTTTATCTGAAGAAGGAAATTAATGAGTTCTCACTTAATGAGATTTCTCTGTTAAGGAACTAATTTTCCCCCCATGAATAACTATGGTACAGACACAGAGACTTTAAAATATAAGTTCTATAAAATATGTAAGTTCTGCAGTGTTCTCTTTACCCTGTGCCCTGCTTCTCCTTGAGAGGGACTAGTGTTAATGACTTGGCTCTTAGTAATAGAAGACACTGAAGTCAAGATTTATGGCTTTTAAGGCTATATCAGACAAATGACACATGAGTCTACTTGTTTCCCTAGGGACACTTGTTCTGGGGGGACCTCTCACTATGTAAGTATTGTGAGTATTTAAATGCTGGGGAAACCACATGTAAGTAGCAATAGCTAGCCATGTATGTGTGCCACCTATGATGTTCCAGTGCACCACAGGGTGACTTGTACACTATGCCTAAATGACTTCCAAATGAGAACTGCCAAGCTGAACCATTTTCAACTGCTGGAGCCACAAAAATCTCAAACAAAACAAGTTCATTGCGTATCACTGTTTCGGGCGATTTTAGGCAACAAAGGCAAGAGAACAAGTTTGACTCTAAAGTTGACAGCTCTATATTTTGCCGTGTGACACTGAGCGAAAGTGTCTTCCATCATTCACATCTGGGCTGAATGTGGGTTGGCTTTGTCCAACAGTGCATAGCATAAGGAATGGTATACTGGATTCAAGCTTAAGCCTCAGCCTTCAGCTCCTCCATTCTCTTTGTTCCTTGTCACTGCTAGAAGAATGGAAGTAGGCTTGTCAAAATTAAAAAAAAAAAAAATAGAGGTGAGCAGAGTTGTCCTAGCAAAGCCCAGCCAACCAGGTAGGAGGTCACAACATATGAATGAGACCCTGACCAATACTAGAATTGTCTAACTGACACACAGGAGGTCATGAGTAACAATGGGCATTTGGACAAAGAGGCATTTGGAGGTGTCTCCTTGCCCTAAGACTCATTGATGGATATAAATGGTAGCTGGACATGGTGACTCACACCTGTAATTCCTGCACTTAGGAAGTAGAGGCAGGAGGAGTAGGAGTTTAATATTATTCTCAGTTACATGGCCAGGTCAAGACTAGCCTGGGTTACATGAGACTCTGCCCTATAAAATAAAAATTTAAATCACTATTCTTTTTCTTTAATGCCTATGAGCTTTTATGGATGTTTGTTACGTGGCATTATTGTGGAAACTGATAGATACTGCAACAATAATGAAAGGCAATGTTTTTAATAAACTGGGCATCTTTTATACCACTTGAAAATTGTGAGAGCTTAGTGATGCTATTATGTGTGTAGACTTTTCTCTTAGGATGCTATGCAGAGAATTAGTATATAACATTCCCAACTTTGTTTTGGCTGGTTCTGCAACTTAGTTGGTGACCTATAACTTAAAATATATCTATGTGTCTATGTGTCTATGTATCTATCTATCATCTATTTATCCATCTATTATGAATCTACATCTACTTAACTAATCACTCCATCATATCTATCTAGCTATCATCTATCATTTTATCTATCATCTATCTGTCCATCCATCCATTCACCCACCCATCATCTATTTATCCTTCTACTCATCCACCTACCTATGTACCATTCATCTATCATTCTATATATCTATTAACCAACCACATACAGACACACACACACACACACACACACACACACACACACACACACACACAGAGACAATCACATACAGGGGGGTGAGGTGGGGAATGCTGGTTGGCATTAGGTTCACCACCACTGTGCGATGTTGGGAATGACAATTTGTTGGGGCTGTTAGAATTACTCTTCCTCTCTGGTTATATATCCTATTGTAGTGCCTTTTGGAACCACAGAGACAAGATAGGGTTGAGCCCACTTCCCAAACTCCAAGGTTAGAACTACCCTGGTACTTACTTTGACCCGGCTGTTGCTTACCAAAAGGGCAGAAAGGTTCAGGCATAACCAAATAGCAGGGTTGCAAAAGTAATTTTCCTAATAATAGCCATCCCATAATTATATGCACAACAACTGTTCACCAAACCACTGAGATCTATTTAAGTAATAGAGATGGAAACTCTACATACAATACTTATTACTCATGAGAAAAGCCAAACACAAACACTATTTACACCAATTCGCATAATGCCCCACTACTGAAGCCAATAACAAACCATATAATGAAGTCTAGCAAGGATATTTTCTGGAATCATATTTTTGGCCTTTATTCTAATCTTGAGCCATGGCAGCTTACCAAAAATTTCCAAAGGCCACTATAATTCTAAGCAGGTCAAGAATATATCATGAGTCAGTCCACCCTCTTCATAACCTTTTGACCCCAAGATCAAGATGACCAATTATCATGGTCAATTTTATGGCTGGAGTTCAAGAGTTTTGATGGTCAAGCTACTTCTAGCTACTGTTTTCTCAGAAGTCCAGCTACTAATTTAACTCATCTGGAACCCTAAAATTCCAACTCATATCTCATCTCCCCAGACCCTCTGATCTGAGCAGTATAAGGTTTAGATAAAAGGGCAACACATCTGAAAATGAAGTGTGAGTCTGGACAAAGAGGCATGTTGGATTTTGCCTCATCCTAAGACTCACTGGTGGATATGAACTGACAAGGAATCAGGCTGAGGCAGTGCCAACAAATAGCCTTGCTAGGAACAACACTCCACTAGAGCATACCAGCTCCTAGATTTCCCTTTCAAAATTCCATTTCCTGGGTTCCTTGTCTGCTGTGGCTACAGTCAGCTGTCAAAGACGGGCACCCCTACTCATGCAGGAGAAAAAGAAGGACAGGAGAATCCACAGAATCAGAATTGTTTTCTGGAGTCCACAGAACTGAGAGGCAAAAGGCAGCAAAGTAAACTGAATTCCCAAGAGCACCAGAGCTTCTGATGAGAGGAGAACCCTTTCACCTTTGACCCTTTGCCATGCAGAACTGTAGGGTCAGCCAGGAAGGCAATTGAACGGAAAGTGTTCTTGATTGTAATGAGCTCACTGTGGGTTAGTTAGCACCTTCCAGATCCCCAAACACAGCAGGTGTCTACCCTAAATCATGTCACTGTTCCACAGACCCCACTGATCCCTCCCCAAAGACTCGAGGATGAAGGCAGAAGCCCAAGTAAGCTGCCCATGGTGCCCCACCACTGCTTAGGTCCCCCAGATATGCGCATGTGCACTTCAAGGCAGGCACAAATACAGAGGTTATCAGTGCCTCAGTCAGCTCAGGCCGCTATAGCAAAATACTACAGGCTGGCTGGCTTTAACAATAAGCATTTGGTGGTGAGAGCTGGAGATCTGGCTTACAGTCGGTCACTTGTAAGCTGATTTCATCCCATGATAGGTGCTCCGTTTAAGTCTACTAATGTCTTGCCATTATACTGGGAGGTGGGACATAAATGTTCAACCCACACAGATGACTCAAAACCCTCCATATTCCAAACCTTTCGTAATATTGACCAAAAGTCACTTGTATCTGAAGAGGGACAAGAAATCTGTCCTCTTTCCCTGACTCTGATTTGGCACAGGGCAAATGCAGTTTGAGCCTGGATATGCTCCATGTCAGTCACCTGCCTTCCCTATCCCAGATGAAGATGGCTACCCTCAAAGCAGGGTAGACAACCACTCCACTAACGGATGAATTATGTTTAAGCCTTCCTCCCCTGGGAGAAAGAATCAGACTGAGGACCCTGCACTGCTGTACAATATAAAAACTTATTTCAGAGAAAAGTCAAGACTTGCCTCTGAGGCTGGTGGACTAAGGTGTGCGTTATGCCCACTGTTCCCCAAGCCAGGGACAGAGTGAGCGAATAAGAAGAGTGACATTCCCAAAAAGATCCGAATCACAAACGCCAAGTGCCCTCGAGCTACCTGCAGCACCCTTTTCTAGAGTGCACATGTTGGTCCCATCACTGTCGCTCTGTGTTCGTGTCTGGATACTACAGCGGCTCACAGAATAAGGGGACCTGGCCTGACCTATCTTAGCCCCATTCTGACAGTTGCAGACCCAGCAAACATAAGGCTGACTTCAGTCCTGATTTCTCCACCAGCTCCTGTTAGCCACTGCCCAGATCATTTGCTAGGGTTCACAATACATAGCTACAAATCCCAGGGTGTGTCTCACTGGTCCTTGCTGGGTGGTTTCTCCTCTGACAGAGAGCGAGCACAGAGGCTCTATTCGCAGCCCCATCATCTGGAGTCTACACCACAGCGTTGATGTTCACATCAGACCTCTTCCTCAATTAAGGCACTTAGCCAGGATGACTGTACCTGCCCGCTACACACAAGAGCTTACAGGCTTTGCTCACCACCAAGAAAGCATTTCCTAATCTTCTTGCCTCTTTCCCACCTTGTTCCAACACCCCAGTCAAAAGCAACCTGTCACCATGTCTGTCAGTGTACAATGTCCGGCCTTACCCTGGGTTTCCTTGGGTGACATCATCTTGCTGTTCCAGCCCCAGGATCCCGACATCCAATCTTCCAGGAGGAAGACAGAAGAGGTCCAGAAATAAACCAGGAAAACCCAACTTCTGTTCCAGCCCCAGGATCCCGACATCCAATCTTCCAGGAGGAAGACAGAAGAGGTCCGGAAATAAACCAGGAAAACCCAACTTCATTCTCCTTACTGCCTTACCATTCCCCTCCCCCCTCCAAAACCAGCAGATGCCCAGGAAACCTGTGAATGGTCACATGGTTGTTTGTTTTATTTATCACGGATGGAAACTGCCCCAGGATCCCGACATCCAATCTTCCAGGGGGAAAACAGAAGAGGTCCGGAAATAAACCAGGAAAACTCCTTCGCGAGGGAAGGAGTGTGAGAAGAGTACTAACCCTCTCCAGACCACAGAGGTTCAGTCGCAGGCAACCACCCAGCCACCCACAGGAATTTTGCCTGCCTACTTCAACAGCGAGGGTTTTGTAGATGATGCTCTGGCCAGATCTGTAACAGAACAATTTTCTAGGAAAAGCTCTTTCAGTTCCTCCGTTCTGTCCCTGAGAAACTCCAACCCTGAGCTGCTTCCAATATATAAGGGGTTAACAGGAAAAAACAAAAGGTCATTAATTTGACATGTATGGAGAAGGTCAACCCTTGTCCTTTTAATTTCAAATCTAAGGTCGAGTGCCCATAATTTAATAAATAATATAAGCATCTGGACCCTAGCCTAAAGGTGGGTCTGATTAGAGCAGGTCTACAACACAAAGATTAACCAACTTCAAAGTGTCTTAGGGTTTCTGTTGCTTTGATGAAACACCATGGCCAAAAAGCAAGTTAGGGAAGAAAGGGTTTATTTGGTTTACAGATCCATATTGCTGTTCATCACTAAAGGAAGTCAAGACAGGAACTAAACAGGGAAGGGACCTGGAGGCAGGCACTCATGCAGAGGTCATGAAGGAATGCTACTTTACTGGCTTGGTTTCCATGGCTTCCCCAGCCTGCTTTCCTACAGAACCCAGAACCACCAGCCCAGGGATGGGACTACTCACAATGGCATGGGTCCTCTCCCATCAATCACTAACTGAGAAAATGCCTTACAGCTGGATCAATGGAGGCAACTTCTCCATTGAGGTCCTCTCAGATAACTCTGTGTGTCAAGTTGACAAAAGACTAGCCAGCACAAGGGTTCTCCTCGAAATTCAATTCAAATCAACCTGGTTCTTATTAAAAAAAACAAAACAACAACAACAAAAAAAAACCCACTGGTACTCCCAGGCCAAGCAGCAATTACACTGAAAATACAGACAAGAGGAAAATATGTCCCTTTGGTTTCTCAAAATGTTAGTTGGGCCAGCAAGGAAACTGTTCCTCCCAGTTCCTGTAAACTTGCAGCCTCATTTTTTTTCCCCTCCTTGGATAAGTTCTAGAACATCGATAAGGATAATCGAAAAAGAACCAAAGTTGCTTACGACTGCCTACCCAGCAATTTTGCAGTTAAAATCTCCATTCTCTAGCTCCACACACTTGCTTCAGAGATAAGAAAGGAAGGGCTAACATGGAGTTTAGTTTAAGCAGGCACTCTAACCTCCCTGGTAAACTGAGTGCTGTGAACAGCAATCACTTTTCAAGGGACAAACACAGAAAGCTGAAATGCAGGATTTGAAGAAAAAAAAAATTTAATTGCAAAATAAAATCTTAGGACCTGTATTCTAAAGTGTTAGAAAATTAGATCAACTCTCAATATGCTCTTTGAATACGAATAGTCTTAACTATACATTCTCTTCTAGACAGCCTTATTCCAAAAATTCTCATTAATTCATCTTACATTACAGCCAGATGACTTTAGAACACTGAGATTTAAGACAGAATTTCCTCTTTTCATTTGAGCATATCTTCACTACATACCTTTTTGAAGAAAAACAAAACAAAAATTTTCCAGGATCAAGGGCTTTTTTCCAGTTGACTTTGGAAAGTGATCTCGGAATGAAATCTGCAGGGAGATAATTCACTTCCTATTCTTTTTCTAAGTAACATGATTTACAGAGGTTTCTACACAAGATAACAAACAGTGAAATATTTATTCTTCAGAATCCCATGAAGACATTTACATAAACAACCGAATTGTGTAATGGCCCTGAGATATTGAACAAAATCCTTCAAAAACGAAAAAAAAAAGAAAGAGGCAAAAAGTCTCTGGGGAGGACAATCTGAGGTCCTTAACTATAAAAACTGGTCTTTCATATACATGTTTATGTGAACCCTCAGATAATTTTGTTCAGGTGGAATTTTTTTAAAAAGCTGAGCACAGAGAAATAAGAGCTGTCTGGGAAATTATATGGAAAAAATGGTAAGAAATTTACAATTTTATTTGTTTTCAAATATATTTTATGATCCACACCGATGCATACCTAAACAGTCAGCACACTGAAAACATGAATACTAATTAAATCTTCATATATTTGCTATTATTTGCTTTACAAATCTGAGTTCAGATTCCAAAATTATATGAGACTGTCCACATTCCCAGCATATTATGCTTGCAATAAATCTTAAAGTCAATGCTTTTAGCATACACTAGGGAAAAAAATGTATAATGTAGCTGTGATGTTCCCCTCCAAAATATTCTCAGAAAGCCTCTCATTTAGAGGAGACACACAGTGATGGCACACACATTGTAAGCATGGTTAGCACTAGATACCACCTCCCAGCCCTGAAATTAATTCAAGAGGTTTCCCATGACAAGTGGGAAGCTTTTTGTGGCTGCTTTTTGCCCTTATCTGAAGAGTCTGCCTGAGGCTAAGGTGAAGAGATTTAGAGAAATTGCATTGACAAAGGAAATCTCAAAAGAGCCTAGCATAGACTCTGTCCTGTGGTTCACTCTGCCACTCTGAGTCAAAGAGCTTTTGAATCACATTTTTGTTATCTGAGCCTTGCAAACATGCAGGGCCTGTGTGACAGTGTAGTCACCAGGGACAGTCCAGCAGCAGGTAGAATGAGGGGTTTACAAGACACGCATGCACATCCATACACAGAGAGAGCAGGAGGGGAACAGAAGACGTGGACATGAGTGGGAAGGGGACTCTTTGGAAGGGAGAATTTTCAGGGATGTCAAGAGATGAGGAATTTCTTGCTTTCACTTCTGTCCAACACATTGTATGACCACTTCATCTGACCCCTTCAACAATGGCCCAGAGATCCACATAGTCTATTCTTGAGTTGTAGGAGGAATGTGCCAAGTGAGGCACTAGCTGTCTTTTGTTCCTAGAGCTCTCTTGTCTGTTTTAATTTATTTATTCAATAAACTTTTATTGGACTCCTTATTTACCAGACCATTGTAAATACCTGGCAATACCATCAGAACAAAAGCAAAGAATTCTCTGACCCCGTAGAGTATCCAGCAAGTTTTAGGGGAAGTGCTTGAAAAGATTTAAAAGCAATTGAACGCAATCAAGGATTTAGGGAATAGAAGGAAGACTCCTCTGAGTTCTGAAGGACAAGGAGTGGTTAAGTAAGGAAATAGGACCTTCCTACAGCAGGTTCCAATATGTAGAGTACAAGGAAAGTAAAAGCCAGGCAAAGCCAAGATGGCCCCTGTGGGTGGGA
>CAJQZJ010033456.1:450680-479415 GCA_907164525.1 Lophiomys imhausi | reverse complement strand
TTGGACACGAATAATCTCACTGAAGATTACCAACTACAATATGTGTAATATTATTGTTAGGTGTGATACTCAATGTGAGTCTGGACTCTGGCCAACCTGGAGAGACTCTGTCTTCAGAATATCTCAGAAGCAGACATCCAAATCCTGTCCTCAGTTGGATACAAAATTTCTCCCCCTCCTCCTAGGAGGAGAGTAAAAGTAGATGGAGAAGGACAAGAATGAGGTAGAATGTTTTTCTTAGCTATGAGTCTGCAAAGCATCTACCTTCTGTAGGACACATTGCTATCAAGCAACTACATCACTCTGTGGGTCAACTGACTCCCCAGACTCTTCCACCAGAACTGCAGCCCCTATAGCACAATTTATGGAGAGCACTCAGTCTCTAACAATGATGAAACTGAGGATAACAATAAGTTTGTGTGCCACTCTCATCATCATCAATAATACGAAACAGCAACCACTTACAAGAGCCTTAGGGCAAGTGGAAAAACAGTGTTCAGTCTCACTCACCATGTAATAGATGAGGCAAAGGATATTCACAGACACCTAGTCAGAATCTGCCTAGCAAGGCCCTGAAAGTGCCTTCCTCTGGGGCCACCACTGTGTGTCATTTGAGCTCTAAGATCCCTGTCACAGTTTCAGTCTTCTTGTCACTCTCTTCATGTCCATGAGTTTTCATGCTTTCTTCACATTCACAAAACCCAGGACAACGTATAAGCATCTCCTCCATCTTGGCCCTCAGTACTCAGCACTTACGAGTCTACCCAGTTCACAGCCAACCAAAAATGTGTATACCAAGCAGTGAGATAGCTCAGAGAGTAAAGGTAACTGCTGCCATGCTTGATGTCCTGAGTTCAAGCCTCAGGCCATATGTGGAGGAAGGAGAAAGCCAACTGAGTCCTACAAATTGGCCACTGACCTCCATATGTGCAATGGGCATACAGGCACGCACACACACACACACACACACACACACACAAACACACATGCAGAGAGAAAAAGCAAATAAATACATTTAATAAAATTCTCTACAATTTGGATGACACACAGAGAGAACATATGTGAATATGTGTCTATTCTCTACAGCCTTTAGTCTTAAATTTCTAACCTAGTTGGTCCTCATACCCTTTCTACCCACACTGTTATACCTAGACATACTAAAGTCTAGTTTCCACTGAATTTCAAAATCATATATGCATTATGTTGTTTTAGGTAAAAAAAATTAAGATATTAGAAAATCAGATGATTTCAAAAACAGGACAGGTGGTTTATTATTGATTTATGTGTTTATTGCATTCTATTTTTTATGTATTTTATGATTAGCGCTGTCACTGAGAAAGGAAAAGCACTGTGATGATGTATTCAGTTAAGCTCCTGAAAGTACTGGGATGAGTGAGAATCTGGATGTATTTGTCTCACAATGAGGAACTGGCAGCCTTAGCAGTCTGGGAGCTGAAGAAGAAGGCAGCATCCCGCAAAGGATCCTGGGTATCTCATCAATCATGTGTGTTACAGGTTACTTTCAAGGCAAAATTTGTTTTCTTTTTTTAAAAAATCATTTTCTTGAAAAGCTTTTTAGTATGTGAAGAAACCTATGTGGTGCTACGGCCCTCAGACCCCTTATAGTGAAGAAAGCTGAGACCTGGAGAGAAAGTCACTGTGACAAAGCCTGAAATACAGTTGGTTGAGCTGGTCTTTAACCCAAATCTTCAAACTTTACCTTTACCTGAAAAATCTGAAAGTGTTCCTGCTATAAAATACCTACAAATATTGGCTGAGACACAATGAGCATCATTTTACAAGCTTGGTTTAGCTCAAAGAGAGTGTGGGATGTGCCCAGCGGCCATAAAGAAAATGGGAACTGAATGGCAAGCAGCTGTTGATGCAAAGGGAGTGCAGGAGAATGAAAGCCAGAAATTTTGTTTTAATGGTTAATAATAAAAGAAGGTTTGATAATGGATTCAAAAATGGGTGAGATGAGAACAAATAGACCATGTATCTCAGTTCATATTCTGATGCTATAACAGAATACTAGACAGACTGAGTAATTTTAAAACAGTTGTAAAGATTATTCTCAGTTGTCAAATTGATGAGATGTAGAATAACCCGGGAGTCAGGCCTCCACGGCCTGCCTGTAGGAGATAATCCTGGTTAGGTTAATTGAAGAGGACAGATATGACCACTGTAGGCAGCACCATTCCCTAGGCTGGGGTATGAAGGAGTGAGGAAGCTGAGCATGAGGATTCATTCGTCTCTGCATTTTGACGGTGGATTCACTGTGGCCAGCCACCTGCCGCTGTGGCTTCTCTATCATGGCACCATGTAAAACTGGAAATGTTCACAGGGCCACTACATATTGTGCAGATGACATCTCAAGTGTGAGCTTTGTATAGACAAAGAGAAAACACTAAGAAAATAACTTCCATTTGGCTTTCAAAGACAAAGCCATTCTACCACCAAGTCTAAGTACCCCTGTGATAAGTGATTAACATATGTGGTTTCACACCAGAGATAACTGGAGCACCAGCCAAAAGCAACTAGAAACACTCCACGGAAAAAACATCCTTAGCCAGACCAGGAAGGATCCCACAGATACAGTCCACTGAAGGCGAGCTCACAAGTCAAAACGACAAGATACCTAGAGAGGGGAATCTGCCATAAATCTATCTGTAGACACAATACATAACAAAACTAGATCCTCATACAGTCCTGGTAACATTGCTACTATTTAAATTCCAGGAACCTATAAAGCAGGTAAGGCTTCACCCAGACCAACCCAGAGTTCATGGAAATACAAGCCACGTTCCTTCATGTTATACTAAAGATCTATCCAGCCACCCCAAACAACTTTTTCTTTAAATTTGGTTTTAGGGGGGAAATGAACATGGTTTTCTAATTCCTAAAATTAGAATTTACCAATATATCTCTTGCAAAATTAAATGCAGGCCTAGCCAGAAGAAAGCAGGTGGAATCGTTTTCTTCTTGAATTCCCTTAGGGTTTTAGGCATTCATGAAGATTCCTCTAGAGCCACATGTCTCAGCCAGTACTCCAAAAGAAGAAAAAAAAAATAATAATTCTGATCTGTAAATGTTATGCAACCATTGGCTGTCATAAGAAGTGGGTGGGGAGGCGGGTAGGAGGCCATACTGTTTGCCAACCAAAACAGCAACTAGACTATAAAAACCCAATTCCTTTGCATCTGGCAGTCTCTCTGAGTGTGAATCACAAAGGATACAAATAATCCTTGCAGAAATCCAAAGTGGCTGTTGTAAACAAATAATACTCATTCCTCTTAATGTCAGTGAAGGCCACAGGCAATAACTCAGTCTTGTACCATGAAACAAGGTATTTCCTAAGTCAGACTTAGAGCCAGATCTTTAAATAAGTAAGAAGAAAAAACTCCTCTTGCCCAGCATAAAATAATACTGGGATTGATGTCAATGGTTTATCCTAATAAAAGACAATAGGTTGGGGGGAGGGTAAGCGAACATGAGTGGAATGTGGCAGAGGAAGAAGGCAGTCTGATGCTACCCAGACTTATGTCAAGCCAAGTGTTTCATAGGTAACCTCATAAAATTTGTAGGAAGCTGGCTACGAAGAATATCTAATGTGAGAAAGCCCTGCAAGGGCCCAATATTGCTCAGTCTTGACCACAGAGCCAAAGGGTGGCAGAGCCTTGCCCACATCTTTCTAACCCCGAAGACCCAGCTTTTCTTAAGTCTTTGTTCATAAAAATACACATCTGAGACAAAAAAAAAAAAAATCTTCCTCTTGTGGGCACAGAAAGCTCTCATATTCAAAGTCTCATTCTATGGCGTCCAATTTCAGTGTCAAATGTATTTTATATTGGCACATGACAGAGACAGACAAGAATCACCTTGATACCCTCTTCCAATTCAACTGCACACGCAAGACCCAAAATATATCATGACAATCATTCCCAACCACCAAAAGTATAGGTGCCCAAGCCAGATGTGGTAAGGCAGAGCACTGCCCATCCTCAGAACAGCGCAGCAGGAGTGGGACTGCTCCCTACCCAAACCAGGCTTTAGCCTACTCAGCCACATAGAGAAAATGGTCATGTCATGATAAAGCTAGTTAGGCTTCCGTTCTCAGCCAGAGAACTGGCTTCTTGGAAATCACAAGACCAGAGGTCTGCTAATCTAACTGATAGGCTTGGAAAATCCTTGGCTCCTCCCGCATGCTTTAGTAAATTTGAATTGGTGTGTCATTAACATTTGCTTGTCTTCAATCAGGTCAGCATACAGACATTTTTCTCCTTTTGTCCTCCCCCCCAACTCAAGCTATGTAAGCTAGCCCCCCATTTCAATAAATGACCTGTCCTCTGGGTATGAGAAACAGTCTCAAACCCGCCTTACCCAATTCCTGAGACCCTACTTCCCAGCTCCTCTGCACCCTGAGACTGCTGGTGCATAATGGTTGATAAGGGTCAGGGGACCCACACAAAAGGCTATCAGCCTGGTTTGGCATTGCAAACAAATAAAATATGGGCACTGTAACTTTCTAGTGCTATCTGATGATGGTAAGGATACCAATAGCTATTGCATACGAGGAAAAGAAAAAGAGGAGGGGAGGAAGGAAGCAGTGAAAAAGGAAAAAAAGAAAAAGGAAGATATAACAGAGAGGAAGAAGAAAAGTCAGGGAGAAGCAAGGAATGAGGAAAAAGTGAAGGGAGCATGAAGTACAGAGAAAAGAAGACACAAATGAGAAGTTTTCTGGAATAGTAAGAATAGGGAGAGTGGGGCGGGTACCACTGGTGGCCAGTCACTCCCACACCTCGCACCTAGCTGACTTTTTCAGCCAGAGTCTCATCACTGGCCACTCTGGGTAATGACTGTGTCACATGGCTGGCCCAGATGAAAGAGAGCCCAAAATTACCCTGGCTATTAGGGAGCTGTATGTCCATATGGAGCAGAGATGATTTGTACAGAAGCCCAGCACAAGGTGAGAGGTGGCATGTCGCCATGGGAGTATGGATTGAGTATTATGGGCAATCAGAAAGAAGAAACAGCTCCTGGCTGGGACAGAGAAAAGAATGTATGAGGAAGAGTGAAGAGACTCAGGGTTAGAGTAGAGCACAGGGCCCTGGCCCTGAGGGTGAGGGCAACGTTCATTGTTGGGGGTCTCAAACAGGTCCCCTCCATCCCAACAAGAGAAATCTTAGCACATGACTATGTCAAGTTTGACCTTGACTTACGAGGTCTGCCTCACCCTAACTTATGTGGACCGTTGCCATCATCACACACCCTTGATGCTAAGCACACATTGATCTTGCTATTGTCCCATCAGGGCAGGAGGGAAGAAGCCATGAACATCAATTTTAAGGGGCAAGTGTGTAGAGAAAGAGCCAGAGCGCTGGCAGGAGGCCCAGGGCTCCACTTCTAGAGTTTCCCTGAGAGGATGCTATCTCACTTCAAAATGCTTCACTCCCTCACAGCCCTTCAACTGACTTGATTCATAAAACTTACATGCAGTTATCAAGGAATGGTTCTGTGTTGTTAGACAGAATCTTGCCTTCCTTGTAAGTACAAAGAAGAATTTGTTGAAACAAGGACAAAGTCTCATCTTCCTCCTTCACAGGTGATTCGAAACTACTCATGAAACTACGGCACAACTCACAGAAAGCCTCCCAGAAACCACCGGCTCTTTGTGGCAATGGGATTATTGGTACAATTATCCAATGACAGCCACCTTAGGCCTATCCAAGATTACCTGAGCCATACATACAACCACACACATGATAGTGTATGCAGGTGTAGTGGAGAGTCAACCTTCTGTTCTGCTTATCATAAACTACCTCTGCAGATGAAGCAAAATTAACGACTACCATTTTAACCAGCCCACGATGATGCAGCGGAATGAAGGAATCAATAATATTACATTAACATTTATCACACCTGACATAGCAGTTATACAAATCAAGCACAGGGCATGGTTTTATAGCTCCATTAGATTGTAAAAATATATAATCTAAGCAAAGGCAGAATATTTTAGTAGAAGAAACCAGACTCCAGCCAGCCAGCACCTCATTCCACGTCCCATCTGAAGAAGTTATTTTATCCAAGGCTGTAGGTGTTGCTGGGTTTTCTGTCTGTCTGTCTTTCAAAATTCTCTGGATAAAATATTGAGGGAGAGGATTATTCTTTTTCTTTTTTCTTTTTTTTTTCCAAGAGTAGTAGGGAAAACTCTTTGAAGACCTTGAGTTTTGAGCCCTGCCCAAAATCTACCACTTAAGAAAACAATCTCACACCAAGTCCAAGAAATCAAACAAGGAGGTGCTTTGTACCACAAATCAGAAGCATATCCACAATACACAGGAGCGAAGCTGGAAGTGAGACAACCTTCCAAGCTAAGCAGGCAGAAGGATTCCTCCATGTCTAGTAGAGAGATCCCAGGGAACTACTGAAGAGCAAAGATTTCCCACAACTCTGACAATACAATTTTCTTCCTCCAGTCCATACCTCATCCACACCCAACTCTTCAAACATTTTTTCCTTATACTTGTGAACTTTTGAAATTTAGTTTTCTTTACCCCTCCCCGAAAAGAAAAAAAAAAAAAAGAGTGCTACAAATCACATCACATAAAATCCAACAAATGGTTCACTGCAATTTGAACCGAAACAGAAGTCGAGAAAATGCAAGTTGGCGAGGCTTTGCATCAGCAACTAGTGTCCTTTAATACTGAAAAACATTGTGAGCCAGGGCTGTATTTAAGATGACAGACAGCCTCTCCTCAGGATGTGGAGCAGACTTGCAAGAGAGCTGTGGGACTACATTCTTAAGCCATGAGTGCTCGGAGGAGAAAGGAGTTTCAAAACATGAGCATGTGCACTGCGGTGTGGGGAACATGGGAGAAGTAACTTCCACACTGCGCTGCTAGCTGTGCCAGTTATCTGGGAGCCACAAACAAAAGGCCTTCCCCACCAAGTTCATCTGATGTTGGGTATTTGGTGCCTGCCCAGAGGTGGGGAGATAGATGTTCAGGCCCTGGATCTAAGGAAGCAGTCTACAACTGGCATCTTCTACAAGTGGGCCTTGCCACCTTCTAGAAGTCCCCTCTAAGTCCTAAATGCTGGGTTACTCCACTAAGGGGGGGATGGGGGAGGAGATCACCTCCAGGTGAGAAATCTCCAACTAAGAGTGACATCATTTATATAATGATTCTGTTTTGTCTTGTTTTTCCAGACTGACTTAGCATGGTTTTTATTTTAAAGACAAACTTCCTGATGAAATAAATTTGCAGGAGTTTAAAGAGTAGGATATATTCGCTATTCAAATGATGCAATTAGAAGAAAACATTTGCACCTGTTAATCACCAAGTACAAAAAATTTAAAGCTACTCTGAGAAAGGAGACAATGAGTCCTATACATTTAAACACCATCACCCTAAAGAAAAATGCAGGCGAGTTCTTAGAATTTTCAGGACTCTCTGTGTGATATCTGCATTGGCTATTCTCTGCACTGTTGTGGCTAAAGGCTTAACAGAAGCAATTCATTGGCTCGTGGTTTCAGAAGGCATTGTCCCTCACCCTGGGGAAGGCACAGTGGCAGAAGCACACTGGAGAGCAGTTGATCACACCGAGCTAGCTCAGAACTGGAGGTGTGTGATCTTCAAAGGCTGGCCCCTCCGTGGTCCTCACACCAGAGGTGCTACAATCCCCTACTACAGCTGGGGACCAAGGGCCAGAATGTGAACCTGTGAGGACACATTGAAATCAGGGCAGTATTCAACCTAAGCTGTAACTGTGACAGGGATAAAACGTATTTCCAATACAACATCATATAACCTAGGACAGGTTAAAGTATCCTTGGCAAATCTTGTGATCAAAGCTTTTTAAAACACAGAGGAAGAAGTACAGAGTCGGAACTATGAGTTATTATAGAACTGGAAGTATGAGTTGGCCCAAACACTTCAGAAAACTGAACGGACTGCCTTAAGGACAGCACCTCTCCCCCCAGGTATAGTCCCCAGTAGCAAAATATACTGGCATTAGCAAAAACATGCTCACAGAGGCACTGCCTAGAACAGGACCTGACCATGAACAACTCTACTTTCCAGTGCATCAGATAGGATGGAGGAGATTGTTACAGGCACAGGGCTAGGGATGTAGCTCAGGAGGTAGCTTGCCATGCAGGAAGCCCTGAGTTCAATTCTAATGCAGCATATAAACCAAGAGGGACAGCACCTATCTGTGATCTCAGCACTTGGGAGGTGGAGGCAGAGATACAAAGTTCAAGGTCATTTGTACATAGCAAGTCAAGGCCAGTCTGAAATACATACATGAGTTTTGAAATTGGGGGGGTTGGGAAAAGGGATGGAGAGCGAGGGTGTGGGGATGTTCCAAGCCATGTCATTGAGTAACTACAGCCAACACAGCAATACGCAAGACTCACAAACGTAAGAGTGGGCAGAAGCAGCCATGAACCTAAAAGGACATATGATTTCAATTATACGAAGTTCCAAGCCAGGCAGTAACTTCTGTAGTCAGAGGTGAGAGAGGAGGCAAGGAGGTGTAGTAATTTTCAGATGGTGCAAAGGGCTTCCAGGGTCCTGGCATCTTGTCTGAGCAGGGTACAGGCTATATCTGCAAGTTTCTCTATACTCGGTGGTCATAGGACTAGTGCGTGTTGCTCTATGCACAAAACCCACCCAGTACATTCATGTACAGTAACTTTTTTAACTTATTATAAAAATAACTTGTATGAGATGTAGAATATATATATATATACATATATATATATATAATATAAACAAGAAAAAAAACCATCTGGCTGGGTTTGCAGACTAATTACAGAGATTGCTCCCCATGGCCACAGACCCGTTTCCACTTCATATCAGAAATCCTATCATTTTAAACAGCTCTCTACAACATCTCTTCAGTTGCTGTATCACAACCCATAACGGGTGCCCAGTGAGTTATTTAGACAACAGTGCTTTGCTAGACATTCAGTTTGTAATGAGTCATTAAGACCAACACTGTAAACAATCTCAGAGATCTTTAACCACATCAAATGATTACTTTCTTAAGATAAATTCCCTAAAGAATGTCTGGCTCAAAGAATATGTAAATAATTAACTACCAGGAAGGAGTTCTGCTAATTTGCAATTTCCACTGGCTATGTTTGAGAGTTCCTATTCATAGAAGATTAATTTTTGAAGAGAACATACAGGAAAAGATAGTTGAAGCGATGTTGCATCAATCACTGGATAGCCCCCATACACAGAGCAATTATTAAACAGATCTTTAATTATAAAGAAGTTAACTATAAAATTTACCATAAAACTGGAAAGCCAAGGGGGTTGGAGAGATGGCTCAGTGGTCTAGAGTATTTGCTGTTCTCGAAGAAGACCTGGGTTTGATGCCCAGCACCCACAGGCACCTCACAACCATCTGTAAGTCCAGTTCCATGGTATCCAGCACTCTTTTCTAATCTCTGTGGGTACCAGGAATGCACATGGTATGCATGGATACATGTGGGTAAAATACTCATTCACATAAAATCTGTAAGGGCTGGAGAGACGGTTCAAAGATTTAGACCAATTGCTGCTCTTGCAAAGGACCTGGATTTGATTCCCAGCACTCACATGATGGCTGACAACTACTCATAACTCCAGGTCCAGAGACCTAGACACTTTCTTCTGTCCTCTGAGGGCATCAGACATTCATGTGGTACACATATATGCATGTGGGCAAAACATACACACATAGACAAAACTAAACAAAACAATCCAAAAGAGTTTTCTCTTTTTTTTGCATTTTTTTAAATTTTGTTTTTTATTTCTTCAAGTTACATCTCAATCACAATCCCCTCCCTACTGCCCCCTCCGGTCCCACCCTTCCACCCTCTTCCCCCTTACCCCCCTATCCGCTTCCTTTTCTTTTTTTTTGTCAAGTTTAAGGTATATCTTCCCCCCCCCAACAGCTCCCCCTATCATTCTAACAAATGACTCTTTCTCTTATAACAACAAATACAATACAAAAGAACAAAAATAATTAGGCCACAATTATAAGAATTATAAGGCTTAGCATACATTCCCAATGTCCAGGCCATACATATTTGGCAACTGACTTTAACATTCTACTATGCAACCATCTCCATGAGTTTGAAGTTCTATACCTAACTCAGTTTCCATTCCAGCTTGCATTACCAACTTAAAAATATTTTAGACCTAAAACATCCTTTTAATTCCTAAACAACTCAAAATATAACTGTGAGACTATAATTATCTAGTCTTCAACCACATCAGAGACCTGAGAAGGATAAATATATCTGATTACACAGGAAGTGCAGGGCCTGCAGCTTCCAAAACTAAGAAATGACATACAACTGGCTGCCTGGACAGTTCCCAATGTTTTCAAAATAAATAAAATCTTAAAAACAAACAAAATAACTCCGAAAGCCCAGCTACCTGGACACAGTTCAAGGAGTTTGGGTACTGAACATCACCCTCCTCAAACCATTAGCTCACTGCAGAGCAGTGACAACGACGGAGGCTATGCACAGCCAGAGGACTCTCACACATCCCTTTCTGGAAGACTTTTGACAGCCATCTTGAGTCTTTCCTCAGAACTGCCACAAGCAGAGTGTGCACACATCAGAGGCCGAGGGGATCCCTGGATTTCCTGGAGCACAGAATCTGGGGCTGACCTAAGCAAGACTGGATGGAAGACTGAGAACCCTCTCTGCCAGCTTAGGGTCAAAGCAACAATCACTTCTTCAGTTTATGAAACTCCTATATATTTTGGCTTGCATAGTGTTGAGAGAATAATTTGGTCCAACGCAGAAAACATTCTTAAAAATCACACTAATGGGAAACATTATTCCCTAGATCAAGGCTTCTTAAACTTTTCTCACTCATGACCCATTTAACCTGAGAAAATGTTATGCAACCCCCCAGCACATAGATATATAAAATAGGCTTACAGATCAACTGTTTACTAATAATGAACCACAAAGAAATTTATGTTAAAATAATTATTAGGCATAAATGATCTTACCATTTGTTAAAGATGAAAGGATTTTTTTCCAGCTAATGAGATGAATATGCTTGGCTCTTTTACATAAAGAATGAAATATTGGCTGAATACGTGATACCACAGTACTTAGTGAATCTTCAGCCATTCTCAAAACTGGCCAATATTTTTAACCATAAGTGCTGAGAATCTCACGTCACATAAATGTATGCTACAAAACAGTGGAGACATGTGAAGGCCATTTCAGAAATGACAGAAAATTCTGACCAGATCCCAAGCCAAAATCATTTAATGATTTTTTTCAATTAAAAAAAAAAATTAAGCCAGAGGCTCAAATTCAAACATTCTAACTGTTCAAAATCTAAAGGTATATTACTTTGATGTGTGTTGAGAAATGACAACAGGAAAAACATCAAAAGTCTTTGTTTTCTATAATTAAACCACTGTGTTTTAGTCCAGAAAGCTGGGTACATGCATTAGAAGCACTGCAGTCATAATAGACTAAAGTCTCAAACAAACACGAGCAGAGGAGTTTCAGGCATTGTCCTTTGGCTGCCTGGCGTGGCAGCGTGCCCGGTTCAAGACCCAGGCTGCAATGCAGTTGCACGATAAAACACAGGTGAGTGCTGTTAAGAACACTTGCAACTCATTAAACATTTGACTTTGAACTAAGCTCTGTAGACTCGTCTTCCAAAACCTTTCTACAAGCTTTCTGTGACCCTCCCACATCCACGTGCAAGACTCCGTGTAGGACTGTGACTCACGGCCTAAGACTGTACTCTAAGAGAGCAATCAAATACACTACATACATTTACGAAATCACCGAGGAGCAGAATTAATCAGTAAAAGAAGCTATGCTTGCTCTAGGTCATCAGCAATTAATCCCAAAAATGCTAAAAATGTGTGAGATTTGCAAGGCAGTGAGTGGCAGCTGCCTTCTCCCGTGAGCTGCTTGCCATCTGATCCTGTCTAGTCATTCTGCCCAAGCGGGTGGGGAGGGTGTTTACCACCTTCCTTTGAAGACTGCACAAACTGTTTGCATAGAGATGTTGCCTTTTTAGAAACAAAAACACTGTAAACACTGACTGTTTGAGAATGTTGCCCCCCAAAACTAGCATCTCGGAGCCAGTGAAATTGGAACTTTGGTGCTGACTTATTCCTTCCAAGGTTAAGGTTTGTGCTAATAGACAGGCTCCTGTTTGAAACACTAGACCAATCGTTTTTAGCCCTCCTAATGCTGTGACCCTTTAATACAGCCCCTCATGGTATGGTACCCCAACCATAAAATTATTCCCGTTGCTACTTCATAACAGTAATTTTGCTACTGTTGTGAATCAGAATGTATATATCTGCGTTTTCTGATGGTCTTAGGTGACCTCTGGGAAAGGGTCATTCAACCCCCTCCCCGAAGGGGTCGCAATTCACAGATTGAGAACCACTGCACTGGACTGTCAAGAAAAACCACAGGAAACAAATAGTGGCCTCCTCGTGTGGGATACCTGAATACACCTCCTCCCTTATCTTGTTCTAGAAAGAGGCAAAAGGAGGGATTTGCTATTTCCACCCCAAACAAAAACAGAAAATCTAGGACCAATAGTCTGAGACCTAGAATGACCACAATATTTGCTTTACTATTTAAATATTTTCCTCCATAGTGCTTAATGGTCAGTACTGCCACAAACTTCAGAATCTCAGAAGAGAACCTGTTTTTCCCCAGAAAATAGAAATACTGGCTTAAGCCAATCTTATTAGTGAGTTTTCAGTAAATACAAACAGTGAAAAATATAGGCAACACAAATGAATATAACCACATCATAGTTTTAATATGGAAAGCTGCTTAGGACATTGGCTCCACACCCTAACGAAACTATTATGGAGGTGTAGTAGTTAAACCTGACTTCAACTCCGCCTCTGTGACCGTGGTCCATTGTCCACTGGGCAGGGTTTATCAACCTTAGCACTACTGATATTAGGGGCTAGCGCATTTCTTGTCGGGGGAATCACCTCCTCCCCTTGTGCCACATATATCAGCACCTCTGGTATGTGTCCATGAGATGCCAGTAATTATTCTAACTCTACAGCTACATGTCAAATGTTCCCAGTGAGTAAAGTGGACCTGTGATGTAGGAATCAAAATTGTGAAGCCAAAGAAACAGCTGGTCCAAGCAGATGGGGGGGGGGGGGGGGGTGGTCCAGATTCGCAGTTGGCTCACTGTGTATCCTGATCACCTAGGCTCAATGGACATGTTTGTCTTCAGCTTGGGCATAGACTCAGCATGCTGCTCGGGTACCATCCATCTGGGTGTGAAGAAAGCAGGGGAGGACACACAGGGAGAAGATGGGCTGCAAAACACCTGCAGCAAGTACCTCAGCTGCTCACTCAGGAGCTTTGCCACCAGGACAGCCCCACAGAGTTGTCCCAAAATGGGACCCACACCAGATGGGAGCTTTTCTGAAGAAAGAGATGCAACCTTAAGTGAGAAAGTGCATGGAGCACACAACTCAGAGGTTGAAGCAGTTGGGAACGATTTATACCAGACATTCGTGGGTGCTGGAGAAAGTGCAGAAAACACAAGAGTCTGAAGGAACGAGGGTTAGCATATGCAGTGCTTCCGAAGGAAACTGTCCACATGCACATGGTCCATAGCTGTAGGAAGGCCGTCCACATGCACATGGTCCATAGCTGTAGGAAGGCCATCGATGTACAGTAAGGGAATTTGTTTCAGTGAAAACCTAAAATCTGAAACTGCCTTATGGATGAATAAGAACCACAATAGGAAAAGAAGAGCTTCCTAGAGAAAACCAACAGACATTTAAAAAGCTAAAATACCATGAAATCTTTATGGCTTTAGCTTGTGGGATACCTGTCTGTGAGTCTCCATTAGCAAGATATTTCAGCATTGCATTTTTCTTTTCTTGATTCAATGATTAAAAACATTTATAAAACATTTTGTGTGGGGAACTGGAGAAATGGCTCAGTAGTGGTTGTTTGTAAGGATGGATCTAGGTTCAGTTCCAAGTACCCACATGGGAGCTCACAATTATCTATAACACCAGTTCCAGACAATCATATACCCTCTTCTGAGCTCTGCGGACACCAGGCATGTATGTGCTACACATGTATACATGCAGGCAAACATTCTACACATAAAAATAGAATAAATAAACTGAAAGGCTATTTTAAAATACTTTGTGCACGTATGTGATGCTTCTCCACTTCTGCAGGTCTGTCTGTGTGTCCTCCACAGTTGTCTTCCATTTTGTTTCGAGACACGGTCTCTCACTGAACCTTGAGTTCACAGATTGGTGAGACTGAATGGCCAGCAAGCTCCAGAGAGTCTCCTGTTTCTGCCTCCCAAACACTGGCAGTACAGAAATCCACCATGACACCTGGCTGTTTACTAAGGTACTGGGGATCTGAATTCAGGTTTTCTGAGCAAGTACTTTACTGACTGAGCCATTTCCCCAGACCCCAAAGCATTTGTAAAATATTTTTGAAAAGCTGCTCCTGCTGCTGGTGTGTGTTTTGTGTGTGTGTGTGTATAAAATCTGTATAACACCCAAAAGGATGGTCAGAACAATACGGTTTCATGTAGAATATCCTCCTAGCTACAGATTCCAAGTCATTAAATTTGGGTGTGGCCACACAGCTAATACATCTAATTCTATACATCTATTAAACACACTGGTCAAACTTGCACTGCTAATTTATAGATCACATATTGAGACTCCAGTTTCTATATCATTCAGGTCAAATGGTTAGTGAAGTTCAGATGGAAAAACAGAATTAAGTATCCAGGAAAGAAAAAGAAATGTGAGGAAAACATTGTACCAAGAACTCACTTATTTAAGCTGTGGCCCCAGCCCAAAGAGAACCTTAATAAAACCTTTCAGGGATGATGAGATGGCTCAGCGGTTGAGAGAGCTTGTTGTATTTCCAGAGGACCTGAGTTCAGTTCCCAGCACCCACGTCAGACAGCTCAAATAGTTGTGCAAGTGCAAGGATCTGAGTTCTCATCCCCGGAGCCCATGTAAAGCCAAGCATAGTGGCTCACATCTGAAATCCCAGTGTTCCTGTGGTTAGATGGAAGTGGGAGACAGGAAGCTCTCCAGAAGCTTGTGGGCCAGCTAGCCTGGTATTTGCAACAATGAACAACAAGAGAGATTCTGTCTGAAACAAGATGGAAGGTGAGGTTGTCCTCTGACCACACCAACACAAATAAAAGGCCTAAAACACATCCATCAAATCAAAGATACTTCCTTCAGTATTTAAACATGATGCCATGGAATAAGACAACTTGAAGTACTGCTAGTTGGCAGGCATTGAGCAGTTGCATGGACTCTGGGTATATTATTTACAACGTAAATACCACAAAACAAGCACTGAATAACATTACTCCATGTGAAAATGAGCCAGCCCTTAGCCACAACATTTCCATGAACTGAACAGCCATTCACAACCATCCACTTCAAATGTCAGAGCCCAGCCTTCAAGTGAAAACAGGTTTGGTGCAGATGTCATGTTGATGAGCCGGTTCCTGAGGGTTTTAACAAAAGAGTAACAGTTGGTTTCAACCATTGGACTAACACAGTTCAAGCTCAAAGTGGTAGAGTTTCCTTTGATCAATTTTATTCTATATTCCTGGCACGGTTCCAAGATGTCATCTCTTTAAAAAAAAAAGCCCTGGAGCTGTTACAAATGAGTATGCTAGACCATATTTTTATCATTATCATGCAGAGTGAATGAGTCAGAAAGTTATTAGATGAGGATGATAAGTGGCCTCTGTGTGAGTGGTTCGCTGTTATGGACATCGGGATCACTTTAAGCAACTAGTGATGCCACAATAGTATTTTTTAAAGCAATCTCTAATGTATTTTAATATTTTTTTCATGCAATAACCGTTCTCCAGAGCACCTCATACCTACATTATTTAACCAGCCAGTGGAGTTGATCTTGATTAGTAACTCACTAAAGGTACATGTCTTTTTTTTTTTTTGGGGGGGGGGGGTGTTTGTTTGGTTTTTGTCAAACAATCTATTTTAAAAACTGATCTAAGCTGGGCGTAGTGGCGCACGCCTTTAATCCCAGCACTCGGGAGGCAAAGGCAGGCGGATCTCTGTGAGTTCGAGGCCAGCCTGGTCTACAAAGCGAGTCCAGGACAGCCAGGGCTACACACAGAGAAACCCTGTCTCGAAAAACCAAAAAAAAAAAAAACTGATCTAAAATTTAAGATGGTAAATTATTTCAAAATAGTGAAAAAAGAAAAAAAATATTTACAAGTGAAACAAGGGAAAAAATCACAAATGTGGTATTTGTTGCTTTGATTATAATTTTCAGTGGTGTTGTCATTTGAACTATCAGGACTTAAAACATACAAAGACATACATGCAGATAAACACCCATATATATAAAATAATTTTTAAATGTATTTTTGAGATTATAACATTTCTCCCTTCCCTTTCTTCCTCCTAACTCTCCAATCTACCCTTCCCCACCCTCCTTCAAACTCATGGCTTCTTTTTTCCACTAATTGCTATTGCAGGAATGTATGTATAGAAATATACATATGGGTTCCTAAATATAACCTGCTCCATCTGGATAATGTTACTTGTATGTATGTTTTCAAGGCTGACCATTTGGCACTGAGCAACAAATTGGTGTTGTCTTCCCCACTCCCAGCTTTCCTCGGTGGCCTACAGTTCTTTCTGTAGGGCTGTGGTTTTGTGGGCTTCTCCTCATCTGGAGGTGCAAAAGAGTCTGTGTTCTTTATAGTAGGTTAAGTATTCCATGGTCATGCTCCACTGTTAGCCGCTTTTTCAAACTTCATTACTAAGTAGTTGAAACAAAATACAGCTTTACCATAATCAACTTATTTTCCCTGACATAACACAACACTATCATCTTCTACTCTTTCACTCATTCACTCATTCAATCATTCATTCATTCATTCATTCCACACTACTAACTGTGCACCCATCTCATGGCAAGTACTGTGACTTGAGTCTTTCCCATGGGCTACTCAGACTACAATCCAGTACACATTTTGTAACTAGTCTGTATAACAACCAAGGAGTCATTTGGGTTTCTCGACCTTCCAATAAGTAGCATAGTTTCTAATGAATGTAATATAGACTCACTGTTGGAACTTGATTGGATTTTGGATGGTGTAGTGGTTTGAATGAAAATGGCCCCCACAGACCAATGGAGAGTGGCATTATTGGAGGTGTGGCCTTTGTTGAAGGAAGTGTGGCATAGGGGGTGGGGTTTTGGGGTTTCAGAAGCTCAAGCCAGGCCTAGTCTCACTCTCTATTCCTGCTTTCTGAGAATCAGGATGTAGAACTCTCAGCTACCTCTCCAGGATCATGTCGGCCTGCATGCTGCCATGCTTCCCATCATGATGATAGTGGACTAAACTTCCTAACTGCAAGCCAGTCCCAATTAAATGTTTCCCTTTACAAGAGCTGCCATGGTCATGGTGTCTGTTCACAACAATAAAGCCCTAGATAAGACAGATGATATGTAAGCAGACAAAGAGCACTAAGTCTTCTATGATGGAGCTGTTATTTCTTCCACAATTCTTTTTCAACAGATCTCATTACAAAATAAAGAACATCATAGTTTGGAGTTACCATATCTCTAGAATTTAATAATTTGATAACCTCTATCTTTTAAGAGACACACTTCCGGACTCAGTATTTGATAGTATTTACATCTAATTAAAACTTAATGTCTCTTTTCATTTCATTTATTTTTAGTATTACCTTTTTAACCTAAGTTAAGTGAAACTGGTTTTAAATTTCTACATGGACTGACAGTACATTTGGGTTTTTTAAATCAATTATTTACATACAAATGTCCATATTTAAAACTGGGAAGTATAAGATGGTACCTGTGACTATGTGATATGGAAAAAGCACAGAAGTTAGCCTTAAGGAGAATGTCATGGATCCTTCTCCAGCAGTCTGCATCTAGGGCAGTTAGTCTGATTCAGAAGATGTCATTGCCTTGTAGCTCCATCTCCCTTGTAAAACACAGAGTTGGTGATCAGCAGTACAGCTTGGTTCTACATCCAGCGCCCTAAGGGTAAACACACCCCACAAAGCAGAGGATCGGACTACCACACAGATGGCAGGCTCATTCAGAAGGCTGGAAGGACATGCCTGGTTTTTTTCAAGTTCCCCAGGCTTTTGCTTCCAGGACATTCTCCTCTTCATGCCAAGAACATGCTTGGGAGTGGAGAGTCAGCAAATGAGGTCATCTCATAGCCTCTGCCAGCGCTAAGACTTGCAGCTCTGACTTTATACATAAGTGTAGCAAAGACATCAAAGGCATCCCCAGTCAGATGAAAATATGCCCATGATCTTTCCCCAAAAGGAAGAATTATTTAAAGTATGATGGCCCTGCTTCTGTAGAAGAAAGGTCTATGTAGGCAAAAATCCAGGAGAAAAATAGTCTGTAAAGCTGGCTATGGTATTAGCTCTGTTAGACAATGGAAACATGATGTATACAAGTCAAGAAACAAAAAAAGACTTCCATTAGACTATAGAATTATATTGCTGTATGTGTGCATACATGTGTACATGTGCATGTATTTTTATGTGCTTATATAAATACAGCAGAATATAATCACACCTCATTGATTCATAACTCAGTGTCTGGAGACCACTGAGATCTGGAATAAAAACTGGAGAATCACCACATAAGTAAGCAGCCAAAAGAAACATTGCAGACTTTCCACACAAGAACACGCATCTTTTAAGAATTCTGCTTACAGCCGTTCACAGAAGCACCTAACAAGAGGTGGGGGGAATTATGACACATCAAGCTAACTGGGATTGAAGAGTTTCTTCCTGCAGGGCAGAGGACCTTTAGTGTATTAATGTATGTTGAAATCCCCAAGGAACTTAGCTGACCAAAGGTCTTCCTTTACTTCAAAGCCATATCAGTATTTGCAATGATTAAAAAAAATTTAAAAAATGAATAAACTGGTACTTTTAGAGACTTTTTCCATCTTTGAATTACCCAACTCTTTCAAACGCAGTACAGCTCACTTTGTCCTCTTGACCCTCCAAAGGATAAACTGAGTGAGAATTCTGATTTCCCTGGGAGGTGGGAGGAGCCAGAGCAGGAAGGGGACCAGCATCTGCCTCTCTCTCCCAGTCCTCAACCACATCTCCTCTCCAGAGATGGAAACTTCCTTAAGAATATCCAGTAAAGAGCCTAGAAGATGAAGCAAAATGGAAGAGAGTTCCTTGAAAATACCCCCAGATTCTGGAGCTAGTCAGTAAGACGGCCGTGATGAAATTTAATATTCCATAATCCTTCCTCCCAAGCCTTTATCCATTTCCTCAACAAAATGACAAGGTTCTGAAATCCAGACTTGAAAAAAAAAATATGTTAAAAGTGCTGATTCAATAAAATTCCAGGGTTGTTTCTGAAATAATGAAGAGTTTTCAATTTAGGTAACACTTTCTGGTAGAAAAACAAACAAGCAAACAAAAACAACAACAAAGTTCTGGAAAGACCATTCTGTGTTAAGCAGTTGTTCTCAACAACGAGAAAGAAATCCCCATTGGCACCCAGACAGCTATAGGTGTGGGCCTAGACCTGGGCCTGGAGCGAGCCTTGCAAAAATGAACAGAGATGCAGAAGCTCGCTCCATAGGGATAGAGAACAGAGAGAAGACAGCTGGGATGTTCATGCTAAAACTGGAATGAACAACTGTGGGCAATCCCTGTGGCTCAGGAGCCTGCCCTTCAGCACAGAGCGCTCTTAAATCATCAGGAAGTTGCCAAAGGCCTTAGGATTTACCTTTTAGGTCATTACACGGTGAGCTATCCTTCCTCGAAGCTTATGAAGTGCAAGTGGATCAGCTGACTTTACAGGCTCTGGTTCTCTTGATCTGTGGGACTTCTATCAGGCCTTGCACTAAGCTAGGGATCTTGGCACTGTCACATCTACACCAGGGTACCCTCTCCCACACTGCCAGGAAGGAGGTTGCAGTTGTATTGGCTCACAGATGGACAGTGGCACTATAATGTTAGTCCCAGGGGTACCTTTTTCTTTCCCTCCCCCCTTCATTTAAAGAATCAGTCTGCCTTGGGCTGGAGAGATGGCTCAGCGGTTAAGAGCACTGGCTGCTCTTCCAGAGGTCATGAGTTCAATTCCCAGCAACCACATGGTGGCTCACAACCATCCATAATGAAATTTGGTGCCCTCTTCTGGCCTGCAGATATACCTGCAGACAGAACACTGTATACATAATAAATATATCTTTAAAAAAAAAAAAAAAGAATCAGTCTGCCCTCAAACTCACTAAATAGCCAAAGCTGGCCCCGAACTCCTGATCCTCCTGTCTTCCCTTTCCCAAATATGAGATTACATCAATGAGTCAACATATCCAGCTCCTCAGGACTTCAAAGCCTCTAAGCAAATTGTGAGATGTCAAAGAAAATAAAAGAAGGTACTTATAGGCAAAATCCCCCGGCCTAAACTCTGAAATCTTTGTCTAAAAGACAAAATAAAAAAGCCTAGCAATTCTCTTGAGGAATCAGGGAGCAGGAACAAAGTGGGGGAGCTGGAGAGAGGACTGGATCGTTAAGAGCACTTGCTGCAAGTGCAGAGGATTGGGGTTCAGTTCCCAGCACCCACATAGTGGCTCGCAACCATCCATAACTCCAGCTCCACAGAATCCAATGCTTTCTTCTGACCTTCACAGGTACCAGGCACTCCCAAAGGCAAAACACTAATACACAAAAAAATAAGTTCTTATTTTAAAAACACAGAATTAGGAGCCAAAGTTCCGAAGCCCAGAAAACCCTAGTGGAAGGGAAGCCAGGCCTCTATTCTTTCCAAACTGGAAATGAAACGGAAGGCCAAGTAATCATTGCAACTGTTGTATTATTTTTACTTTTTGTATTTTAATTTTGTTGCTGTGTCAATACAAAGGAAGTCAATTAAAAATATTTACACTACATTTTAGAAAAACAAACCTTTTGTTCATCTGGTTTCACCTTTGTCTGACTTAGTATTGACTGAGAAAGACTGAAAGTTGCATAATTCAATTACATCTTATTTATCCAGAGCTATCGATAGAAAAGTAGAAAAAAAATCTTTTAAAGAATTTTCCCTTTTTTTTTTTTTGTTAAATCAAATCCAGTTGATACTGGGGATACACAGTGTGAGGAGGGTCAAATGAAGGAGAGTCGAGAAGAGGTTCTTGAGGAGACACAGTGTGAGGAGGGCCAAATGACGGGGAGTCGAGAAGAGGTTCTGTCCTGGCCAACAGGTGGCCATGATGTTTTCAGTACAACTCTGAGAGCCTGCTGTCCTTGTCTAACTGGCAGCTCCAGTGAGTTGTGGCACTGCCACGAAGAAACGGTTAATGGAACCCCAGAAGAGCTACCACTGCCTCTGAGAACACGATAGATACCCAAAGATGTCAGGCAGAAAACATCCAAGCTACAGCAGGCCCAAGTAGAGAGGGCAGAGCCGAGCCAGGGCAGGTATAGCGGGGAAGAAGAGTGGGCCACATCTGCCTGGACTGACCCAGAGTACTACTGTGTCAGTCCGCCCCAAGTTCATAAACCACATCTCAGCCTGATCATGAGGCATATTCAGATGAACAGTAGCTTCATCTCAGAAGAACGATTCCATATAATATTTTAAAGAGATGCTAACTATGTTATTAAAGAAGAACAGTGCAAACTAGCTAACAAGACACATCTTCACTTTCTAGAAAACTCCATTACTTGAGTTCTCCATACCCTACTACTCCAGGAAATTAAGGTTTTATGCAACTTTTGATTGACTGGAGGGTTTGTTTTGTTTTGGTTTTTTTGTTTTGAACTCTTTTCAAACTATCTAACTCCAACTGCTGTGTTTTATTAAACTCTAAGTTTTGCTTCAAAATTAATCATGTGCAGAGAAAAATGTGTGGTTCTGTACAACCCTGGTGGTCACAGTAAAAAGGCAGCATTACCTCCAAGTCCCTAAATTCTGTTACAACACTGACCCAATTCTCACCCTCAAAATTCCATCTCAACCACTTCTGCTGAGGAAAGGGCTCAACGTGTTGGAAAATATAAGCCAATGGCCATTTTTTTTTAATTTGGAAGAATGTTCACAAAGTATAAACCTGAAGCAGGCCTCTACTGGGAGCCAGGATACAAGAACCTGACTCAGGGCAGCAGTCAGGAGGAGAACTGCCTCTACCCTGTGTTTCATTCAGATAAGGAAAACTTAACCCTGTCAATTCAGTCAAAATCAACAAGAACAATTTTCTGAAATTCACTTTTTAAAACACAAAGTACAAATGATAATGCTTCAGCTCAGAGTTCTGACTTCAAAACAACAAAAGTAATGTCATCTCCTCATGGGAAGAATATGTGTGTGTGTATATGTGTGTGTGTGTGTATGTATGTATATGTGTGTATATATATATGTATATGTGTGTATGTATATATATATATATATATATATATTATCCAATACAGGCAATTTAGGACCACATTAGAATAGATGCCTGGGAAAAGGGATGCACATCCATAGTCACTGCACTCAGGAGCCTGAGGCAGGAAGATTCTGAGTTCAAGGCCAGACTGCAGTACATGGGAGCCTATCTCAAAACACAATATGAATAATTAAATATATAATAAAATAAAAATCATTCCCACACTCAGACTCTCTTGCAATTAGAAATCAAAGCTTCTTTGCTCCTAAGGAAGGACTGACAGGGGATTGACCAAAAGTTTACTTTCTCAAGTAACACTTCCAGGGTTCAAATCCTACATCTTTATTTATTCAGCAGAGTCTTTAACATCTCTAAGCCTCAGCTTGTCCAATAGTAAAATTGGAGTACTAGTAACTCATAAGACTTTGTGACTGACAATCAGTAAAATGTCAACAACCCCTTGGCACAAAATAGGCATTTGATAAATACCTTAAATAAATGAATATATCAGTGTCGTTTACACTCAATACAATGCCACCTTATTTCTGTCACTACTATATTTTCCCAAGTACCAATATGGCCCCAGCTGCCATGAAGAACAAAAAAAGGTGTGTGGGATACAGTCCTTCTTGTCGCCTGAGAATTACCAACAGAAGTAAAATAGAAAACACTGTATGAAATAATATCCATTAGGGTTCACATGATCAGGTTAAGTTCTGTCTGTCAGCAACAAAAGATGATTTTTAATTTTTAACTATGACAATGAACAGATAATGAGATGTCATTTATATTCCCTGCTGCCTCCAGCACACTGCTAGCTAAAGGACTTCTGTTTGCTAACTGAAGGGAAGGATGTAGCCATGTCAAGTAAGAAGTACTTCAGACAGGGCTGAACCACTCCAGGAGACCAACAGCTTTAGAGATAGCAAGTGCTATAGTTTGTTTGGTTTGTTATTATTGTTCTCGGTCAAGGGTGTATCTCAGAACACTGATATACTGAAGGAGGGGGGATGGTACAGAAACAGAAGGAGGAGAGGTGAGGGAGGAGAATGGAAGGAGACCAATTTTCTAAGACTCATGTGAAGCCCAGGTGAGATAGAACGTGACCAAACTTGTCAGAGCCACTGGTGACCAGGACAATTTCTACCATGCAAATCCCTCTAAACTCACCTGAGAAGCCATGGCCTCTCCTTAAAGTAGCCCACTGTTGAGGACAGTGAGGACCATTCTACACCATGATGGCATTCAGCCCTTTGTGTTTTCATAGCCCCATACAATTCGAAAAACTCTTAGCAATTTCAAGTGAACAATCAGACTTTTCCAGAATGCTTAGAAGCTGAAGGGATGCCATTTCGTGCATAATAATACATCAGCATTAAAAATAAAAGTGTCACCTATGTTCATAGCAGCCTTATTTGTAATAGCTAGAAACTGGAAACAACCCAGAAGTCCCTCAACGGAGGAATGGATAAAAAAAAAAAAAACTGTGGTACATCTACACAATGGAATACTACTTAGCCATCAGAAACAACGAAATCATGCAATTTGCAGCCAAATGGATGGAACTAGAGAAGCTCATTCTGAGTGAGCTAACCCAGACCCAGAAATATACATATGGCATCTATTCACTTATAATCGGATTTTAGCCATATAGTACAGGATATCTATACTACAACCAATGCACCAAAGGGAACATGAACATAGACTTTGTTTCCTATCAATGAGACACTTTGCCCTAGTGGTGCTGCCTTGTAGGCCCCCAGTGTGTGAGGAGGCTCTTGGCCCTCATATGACTGCTGAACTAGGGCAGAGGACTGTTATGTAGGGACACTCCACTCCAAAGGAGTGGGATGGAAGGGATAGGGAGTAGAAGGTGGGATGGTGGGAGGGCAGGACTTGGAAAGAGGACACTGTGATGGAGATGTAATCTAAAGTAATAAATAAATATTAAAATAAATAAATAAATAAAATTCTTATATCACTTTAGATATCTATCCCATAGAATACACACAGGGACATCAGTGATGTGATGCCCATTATTTTCAGTATAAAAATGTGTCTTATACATGGAGCTGGAGAGAGGGTTTAGAGGCTAAGACCATGCCTGGTTTAGTTCCCAACACCCATGTCAGGGGGCTTACAACCATCTGTAACTCCTGTTCCAGGGGATCCAATGCCTCTGGCCTCCACAGGCACCAACACTCGCATGCATACACATAATCAAAAATAAAAAAAAATCTTAAAAACATATCTCATGCAAAGTTAAAATCAACTGTAAGGAACATGCATTTCAAGGATGTTTGTGTGTGCCTGAGTGGGGTATGTATAGAAACACACAAATAGTCACATTTCAACTGGAGTTTGAGGAGCACCTCCCACACCCAAAGAGGGATTTTAAGGACAACTTTACCTGTTCACATGGCTTTGGAAAATCTCCAAGGCTGTTCTATCTGATTACTGCTAGTCTGTTTGACTGGTCTTCCCACTCTGACTTACCCTTCCCCACAGGACCTCTCAGACTGAGTCAAAGGATGCTGGCTTACACATCTTTTTTATCATATTATTTAATCCTTTTCCCAGTGACAGCTTTAAAATTTGCACAATTTTCATGCTCCGCAAAATGTGGCAGAGAACAATAAATACAAGACAGTGACAACAAGTTGTCTTGGGTAAGGAAGAACAAGAGGAAGGTGGCGGAGGGCAACTTGGGGAAGCTACATTGTTCTGGGTGTGCAGAAGCCCCTGTCAGGGCCTGCACACCCCTGAAAATGGGCGACTTAAACAAGCTTTTCCTTCACCTGCAAAGCTTTTCTGTGAAATGTATATATCCTTAAAAGTGTGGAAAATAAGCAGGTCCTGATAGAGCAGGCCTGTAATTCCAACTACTCAGGGGAGCTGGGGCAGGAGGATCACAAGTTCTGGGCACTACAGTGAGTCACTCTAGCATGGGCAACTAAGTAGGCTAATGGCTAAAACTCAAAAGAGTAAAAAGAAGCCTGGAGATACTGGTCAATAGCAAAGCATTCACTCAGTATGCGTGAGGCCCCGGGTTCAATGCCCAGTTCTGCAAAGTAACAGTAATTGATTATGATGATAATGAATGAGAGTGTAGAAAATAAAGCACAAGTGATAATTTCCAGCTTATGGTTTCATCCCATGCCCCACATGGGATATATTCTATATAACTATATAGCCTATATAGTTACAGAGTTACATATATATATATATATGTATATATATATATATATAGTTATAGACAAGGTAGTAAAAACAAGTCATCTGGGGCTAAGGTAGACATATATTTTATATATATACATATATATAAAATGCTTGCAGATACTTTATTGATAATCTTATTATCTTATTTTATGTCAATACAATAAATATAAACATATGCTAACACTTATTTGGAAGATTGCCACTGTTGCCCATAATGCTGTTTAAAATACATACTCTACATTAAGATCACCAGTGGCTCACAACTGGTCAAAAAAAAAAACCAAATACCTAACTATCAACTGTAAGCAATGGCCACTTAGATGTTGAGGGCTGTGAGAACCCAGTCGTAACTGACTGTGATTTATCCTACTTGTTTCTTGTTTTTCACTTTGATAAATCTGAACATTGAAGAGCTTGGAGCACAATACCAGATGGAAAAGAAGATTTTATCATACAGAGCATGTCATTTGCTTCTTTTTTTTTTTCCTTTTATGTTTCGTTAGCGTGCGTGTGTGTGTGTGTGTGTGTGTGTGTGTGTGTGTGTGTGTGTGTGTTATGCCCATGTTTGGGCACATGACACAGTGGGAGTATGAAGGTCACCATGTGGGCACAGGAGGTTCCAAGGATCAAATTCAGGTCAGCAGGCTCAGTGGCCAGTACTACTACTCACTGAACTATCTCCCTGGCCCCTCATTAGCTTGTCTGTGTAAATCCCATATTGATCTCCTGGTGATCTATCTACCTACAGAAACAACTCTGATCCTCTTTCACTTTGGTAAAATACAAAGAACAAAACTATCTGACCTGAGGGGAGTTGCCAGCAGCCATTCCCACTCACCTCCCAGATGGCAGCCTTTGAATGCGTTGGCTCTTGGAGAGGCTGACACTCAGCACAGTGAGTCACATTAACCCCGTCATAAAGCGGGGGGCAGGAACTGGGAGGGGTGCTGTGGGAAAGGAGGGACCTATGCCCCTTCTCAGGCAGATCAGTTTTAGAAGGACTAATCTAGCAGCTGACAATGGGGAACCTGATCCTGGAAGGCCTTTATGTGCCTGGAACCTCAAGATACAAAACCCCCACTGGGCCTACCCCTACAGAGAGGTGCCAATTCATACTTTTAGCCTTAGGTCCTTCCCCTTCATCAAGTAAGGAAAATACAGATATTCTGTAAAATTATTTGCACATAAGGTCACTCAATAAAAAAGGGTACAAAGTGTAGCCTGTGGTATGCCTGTGTGTATGCACAAAACAGTTTTCTGGTGTTGCCACTTACCTATTTAGACCTGAAAAATGAATTGGATCCTTCCTATACATGACATCTTATTCTCAACATCATGAAATTATCATTTTTAAATTCACATAAATTGCCGGGCGGTGGTGGCGCACGCCTTTAATCCCAGCACTTAGGAGGCAGAGGCAGGCGGATCTTTGTGAGTTCGAGGCCAGCCTGGTCTACAAAGTGAGTCCAGGACAGCCAAGGATACACAGAGAAACCCTGTCTCGAAAAACAAAAAAAAAAAAAAAAATTCACATAAATTTCAGTAAAATTGAAGTCGAAAGGAAATTAAACCCCAAATTATAGTCTACTCTAAAATTTATATCACAACACCTATTTCCTATAACTTTAAAAAAATCCTCACACATTTTCATGAGATCACAAACTCACTAGTGCTAACATATGTAACTTACAAATAATTGATGGATCTGAAAAGAAGTTACAGAAAAAAAAAAAAAAACTAACAAAGCAGTGGAAGAAAACCCAGTCTGAAGAAATCCATTCTCTCATGGGCAACTGCTGGAAGAAAAAACATTTGGTTTAATCTTTCACAAGAAAGGCCTCCACAAGATCAATACTGGTACATTCCCATTGTGTGTATTCAGAGATGGTCCCTCTGAGAACCAGGCTGGCCCTGGGCCGGCTACAGAGCTCCAGCGACTACAAGATGAGGAACACCCCTGAGAGATCGAAGGTCCCAACTAAGGCTGGGCTTTCATGTAGCCACTCCAGCAGGCTGGCAGGAGAAGAAGGTGAAAGGACCAGAAGTCACCTGCAGAAACATCAGCCTCACCAGGAAACTCACAAGGAGTTTCTGGCCCTTGGGCATTTTAGCATCATACAATATCGGGCTCTCCTAATCCACCAAGAACAAAGCTGGAAAAGCTGATACTGAAAGAATCCATCAGGCCCATGCTTAATTGCTCAATGACCATTGTGCTACATGTTTTGAACACCCTAAGCCACAGAGAACAATATACCTGAACGCTCTGGAATTGCCACTGCTGAGCCATATCTTCTATATCATCTTCCCTGTTGCCAAGGGCTTGTGTCTGATATGGCTTCATAAAGAATATGTCCTTGTTTTTCTGGACGGGGGCAAAATATTCTTTTTTTTTTTTTTCAAGACAGGGTTTCTCTGCATAACAGTCCTGGCTGTCCTGGAACTCACTGTGTAGACCAGACTGGCCTTGAACTCACAGAGATCCACCTGCCTCTGTCTCCCAAGTGCTGGGATGAAAGGCATGTGCCACCAACCCCAGCATAAAATATTCTTATCAAAGGTGTTTGACAAGTTATTTTCTGCCAACAAAATAAGCCCATTCAAACCAGACTAAAGTATATACAGGCAGGTTTATGGGGAAGCATATCCCAGATGCTTATCCCAAGGAAAGAGGGCAGGGAAGTCGCCATGGGGAGGGACAGCTGGTGGGATGGGAAGCTCATCAGAGAGGGCAGGGTATGCCAGCTATGCCCTGTAACAGGTGGGGACTGAGGGATGCTGGGAGAACCCAGAAGCCGGGTCCACTTTGGTATATTAAATATACACCTTGGGCTGGAGTGATGGCTCATAGGTTAAGAGCACTGGCTGTTCTTCCAAAGGTCCTGAGTTCAATTCCCAGCAACCACATGGTGGCTCACAACCATCTACATCGAGATCTTGTGCCCGGGCATTTATGTAGAGCAAATACTGTATACATAATAAATTAATAAATAAATGGAAAAAATTACATTTAAAAAAATATATATATATATATATATATATATATATATATATATATATATATA
>CAJQZJ010033456.1:420270-450670 GCA_907164525.1 Lophiomys imhausi | reverse complement strand
ATATATATATATATATATATATATATATATATATATATATATATATACACCTCAGTCGCTTGTCCCTGGTCTCAATTCCAGCAGAGTTGATCCTTAGAATACTCAAAACATTTCCCTATTTTCCAAAGTAAGAAAACAGAGGCCACTAAAGAACAGGCATACTCAACAGATTAGGCCACGGTCACAGTCAACTGTCACACATAACACATGATCCTGGCATTCTACCTCAGTCTGCATGAAAAATCCACACACAAATTTCATGTCAGCTGTGGAAACTCAATTCACATTCATGTTTCAGTTTCTTGCATAATCGTGCTTCACCCAGCATTGGCTGGACCGTGTGCAAGTTCAGGCAGGGTGCTGTGGGGCACACACAGAGCATCCCACTGGGCTTCCTAAGCTACATCTCTTTCTCTCTAGAAGCTGCCTTGAAGCCAAGAAACCATGTCAAAGACTATCAACCCTCCTACTCCATCAGAGCAGTTAGACCCAGTTCCCTTCTCCAACTGTGCCTTAACAAATAGAAGATTTGTTAATTTTTGTTTCTGGCTGAGAGAGGGAAAGAGAGAGAACTGGAACATCATCTAGCCTTGTCAAAGCATGTGGCAATACAGGATGGGGCTGGACCCCATTGGGCGGTGACTGAGCACCAGAAAGCCTTCTCAAACAGCTGTGCTCAGGGGCTGTGAGCAAAGCTCAGGTGCCTGAGCACTTTGCCTAGCATGTGTGAGTGCCTGGGTTAGATCCACAATATTACACAAAGTAGTTGCGGTAACACATGTTGGCAGTCTCCGCACTTGAGAGCAGGAGGATGGAAAGGTCAAGACCATCTTCAAATACACTGTAAATTTTAGCATCATACAATATCTGGCTCTCCTCAGACTTACCTCAGGCTGAATTCTGATAGGGCAAACAGAAGGACTGCTGTTAGATAAATAACAGCCTACACTCAGCATTCCTCAGAAACCTGAGAAAGGGATTTCTGCCTGGCAGGAAAAGCCATCACCTCTCATCTCTCCCTTCAGTTGACCATGGCAAATAGAGGTGCCTGGTTCTCTATTAGCATATACCTGTGATACAGGTCAATCCTCCAGGCTCTATCAGTCCCTATGAACACATAATTATAAGTACATCAATGCCACCAGGCTCTTCAAACCCACACACCTCCTCCTCCCCCACTATCCTAAGTTTCCAGGCTATCCAAGTTTACAGAGTGTTCTGTGTACATATATGGTGCAGGCCAGAAGAGGGCATAAGATTCCATTATAGATGTTTGTGAGCTGCCATGTGGTTGCTGGGAACTGAACTCAAGACCTCTGGAAGAGTAGCCAGTGCTCTTAACCACTGAGTCATCTCTCCAGCCCTACCTGTTTTCTTTTTAAGCAGGTTTTCCTCACCTTCGTTGCTATTCTCTCTTCCCCTGATAGCCATAGGTGCTCTGGACTCCAAGTACATCTGGCTATTTTCTCTCTACCACCTGAGAGATAGCTGCAAAGCAATTTCATATTTCCTGGAACCCTTCTTCGCACCCATGGAGCAGTCCATTTCAGTGACTTTGAGGTATCCTTCATTACACCCTCCGCATGCATGCATCCACACATGGCTGCACAACTGCACACACATAAGCAAACACACACGTGTACTGCACACACATAAGAGCAAAAACAACATGCCTAAAGTTTTTGCAGATTTTTCTCCTTCCTATGTCCTTAGGTGGAAAGAGAAAGGTGAGTCTGACCTGAGAATACCTACCTGGGCTGTGGACTTCCCCTCACTCTGTCCTACCTGCAGTTGGGCAGCTGCATCCTTCTGTTCTCTCGACATGGAAATCTCATGTACAGGGGAGGTTTGTATTTGCCATTTATGGAGGAAAGACAAACACGAAACACAGAGGCATAATTTCTTGGTACCTGTTGAAATCTGAAGACCCTATCAGACCCCTGGCCAGGCTCTTCCTGGGCTCCAGTGTCTCCTTTCTGCTTCAGAGCTGTGGTGATTTGAATAGGTTTGGCCCCCTAGACACATGCGTTTGAATGCTTGACCCACAAAGAGTGGCAGTATTAGGAGGTGTGACCTTGTGGAGGAAGTACGTCACTGTGTGGGTGGGGCTTTGAGGTTTCCTATGCTCATGCTCCGCCCAGGATGGAATGAGAGCCTCCATCTGGCTGCCTTCTGATCAAAATGTAGAACTCTCAGCTCCTCCAGCACCAAGTCTGCCTGCATGAGGCCATGCTTCCTCATGATTATAAAGGACTGAACCTCTGAAACTGTAAGCCAGCCCCACTTAAATGCTTGCCTTTGTAAGAGTTGCCATGGTCATGGTGTCTCTTGGTAGCAATAAAATCTAAACTAAGACAAGAATAGTCTTTCAAAATAACAAATCTACTATCATATGTGGAATTAAAAGTACCTTCTGCAGGCCAGGTAGACTAATACACAGACCCTTCAGAATCAACCCTTTTGTCTTAGGAGCCTCCCTTATGAGAACTCCCTTTCCCTCCTCTCTGCCACAGCTTCCCACCAGCTACATTCAGTTAATCAATGTATCCAAGGTGTGATAATTCTGACAAATGTTTCACCTCTGCATTCCCACAAAGCCCTTTTCCTATATGGCAAACTCCTATTTATGCTTCAATACCCAGCTCAAATGTCACCTCTTCCATGAAATGTCTCCTTCTCTTTCATTGGAAACTTCCTTGTGGCTCCCTAAAGCATAGGAAGGAATCCATGACCAAGAATATCTGCATGAGAATGAACTTACACATCTGTATCAGAAAGATTACAGGGACAGTTGTTTTAAGAAAAAATTTCTTCCATTTTGAAAAAACTCAAAAACACTAAAATAGTAAATGATCATGAGACAGATGTTTTAGAACTTTTCAATCATTGCACCATTGAGTAAAAAGTTTTCTTTTAGGAGAAAGAAAGCAATCTTACTGAGTGTCTGAAACAGGAGGAAGGGAAGGGTAATACAGCCACACACTGGCTCCTACATTCCTACACTCCCTATTGACCACCTGCTCTGTCAGACTTCTGTGTAAATGATTAAATCAAAGATGTGGACTTGCAGATATTATAAATGCAACTTTTCACAGTACTCGGGCAGGCGAGTGCCAGGCAGTATTCTCTCAGTGATCTGATGGTGGCTGTTCTTGAACAAAAAGAGTCCCTCTAAAGTCCCATCAAACACTTAGCAAGGTTAAGTGAATTACCCAAGGTCACACAGCTGCATGGTAGCAATTGCCAGGACTCAAACAGAGGACTTCTGATGTGAAACCGAATGCTCTGTTTATTAATACGGCACTGCTCTTGTGATATTAAAAAGCCTGCCAGGGAAATTCACAGAAGAACATGTGACTTCCAAAAATGAAAATGCAGCTTTATTAGCCCACCATCCAGACCTTTAATTGTCTGTGTTTCTAAACTGTGGTCCTTGGATTCTCACAAATAGTCAAAAGAATAAACTCTCACAAGAACCAAATAACTCACTGTCTACTTGGCACTCACAAAAGTAGAAAGAGGACTATCCTATTTTCTAGATATCGTCTATGGCTCAGGACAGCCAAGCCATCATTGAACTCACCCAAAGGGCACAGGTGCAAGGCTGCACGTGGCTGAGTAGGTGGCCCTATCAAGACCCAGTCACAGAGAGTCCTGGAGGCTGCCATCTTGAAAACGTTCAGTCCTAAACTCAGGAACTCAGACAAAATGGGCAAGGGAATTGCTGTAACAGTCTGGCTAGGGTGCCAGACACCAGAAGACACACAGCTGGTGATACCAAAGTTCATCTCAGAAACAAATGTAGCTGAATAGGAGTGGTGGAAAGCTTGGACTGAGGGACACAGTTGGTGGAGATTCAATTAGGGAAGGTACCACTGTGGGAGCCACAACTAGGAGAGATCAGAGAGAAGAGACAGAGTGTGGATAGGCACATCAGAGAGAAATAATGTGGCTAAGAGTGAGGCAGTGAGGGGGGGGATAGCTGAGCAAGTCACAGTCAGAGAGGGGACAACTAGAGGTCGTGCCTCAAGCCCCACTGAGACAAGAAGCAAAAGAAGCCGAAACAATTTCTAGTTCCTACACAGATAACAGGGTCTCAGAAGCACGTTGTCTCTTTACACACAAGATCAAACAGTATGTAGGGCTTTCAACCTCTAAACCAAGCTAAAATGCTTTCCTTTCAATGTCTGGTAAGGGAATTTACTGGTTAAGAATTGTATCATGGGGCTGGAGAGATGGCTTAGAGGTTAAGAGCACTGGCTGCTCTTCCAGAGGTCCTGAGTTCAATCCCCAGCAACCACATGGTGGCTCACAACAATCCACAATGTGATCTAATGCCCTCTTCTGGCTGCAAGTGTACATTCAGATAGAGCACTCATACATAAAATAAATAAATAAATCTTTAAAAATTTTTAAAAAAACTAATTGTATCATTCAGAGATAGTATCTTTGTCTCCAGCTTGATTTACAAAATTATCAAGTTCATTTACCACACACAAACACACACACAATTCCAAAGGGATTGAAAAGTCAATGCAAAAGTCAGGCCATAATAAGCTGGAGGAAAATATAAGGAAGGTATATTTAAATCAGGAGGCAAAGCCTTCCTAAGCACAGAAGCAAACGAAAATTAGTGAACAAATAAAGGAAACTGACTTTAAGCTCTAAGAGGCAAATGAAAAGTGAGCAAATTATTTCTGCATCTGAAACACAGGGTTCATTCCCTTCATGTCTAAAGAACACTTAACTGAGAAGCAAGAGGAAAACACATAAGACAAAATGAGAAAGGGGTTTAATACTCTTATTCCTCCAAGGAAGGTACCCGACATCAGCATAAATAGTTGTCACTAATACTCAAACAAATGCAAATGAATGCATAAGAATACCATTATTTTTATCAATTAAATGTGTGGAGAATTTGTCAGAGATCATAGCCAGTATAAACAGTAGGGAGAAGATAGAACATATCTTCTATGTAGGATGGAGAGGCTGGGAGATGGGGAGAGAGAGGAGTGAAGAGAAGGTCAACTCAAACTAAAGCTGTATGGAAAAGCCATAAGGAGAGCAGGATACTTTATAAGCTAATTTGAAAAACTGAAAAGAAGAGGAGTTTGAATAGGAATACTCTCTGGCTGGACGGAGCTATTCCTGGAAGTCTCAGGTTCTTAAATTGAAATTGCATCACATGGTGGGCTACCTCCCTATGAGTTACTGGTTAGGGAGACCTCTGATTTCTTCTCAAACAATACACCAGAGCTCGATGGTGATCTTACTGTTAAAAATACCACATGCTCTGGCCATAGGACAATGAAAATGAAGCTGGAACTGAGAGCGAAGCCTCCCAGCTGGCTAGGTTTCACAGGGGCAGGAGGTGGAGGAGAAAAGTCACCAGAAGTCTTACTTAGCTGTGAGTCCTGAATGCTATGAGCCAGACAGACAAGATGTGTCCACTGGTGTAATAGTGGCATAGCTGTTACAGAGACAACCAACTGCTTTCTGATTAGCTTTAAGGCCTGTTTGCTCTAAGGAAGGGAATTCATTCTATATAAACTTATTCAAAAGCCTGTGCACGGGGGAGGTCCCAGAGCCTAGTTTGAGAGGTACTACTATTGTTTTGCTTAATGGGTATGTGCCCATCAGAGTGCCTTCTACATATCTAAGCTTACTTCCACAGACCAGTGCTGCTCTCAGTTCAGGCTACAGACGCTTCTTTTTACAGTAGCCAGGGGTACTTTAGAAGCTCATGACTAGTCCAAGTGCTGAAAACAGGTGACTGATGAATGCACAGGCATAAACGGGACATCTGTACAACTCTCCTCCGGGCTCAGAGATCTTGGAAGAGGAGCAGAAAGAATGTAAGAGTGAAATGAATGGGTAGAGTGTTGTAGAACACTCTCTTCTGGGTAGGTTGTGGCTGCTGCACTCATGAGCTTTCTCACACCTGCGTAAGACATATACAAGATTGAACAGGCCACCACTCCACCACAGGGGTAGAGGCCATAGCTCTCTGAAGATCTAACAGACATTACTAGTTGCTGGAAGAAAGAGAAACAGTTTCATAAGTGATGGAACCAGTGGTTAAGTTGCCTATTGTATGTTCCTGTAACCCTAACCCATGCTCCTGTAAATAACCTTAATTAAATCCGTTAGGTCACCCCCCCACCCACAAAAAAAAGACAAACAACAAAAAAAATCACTAGGTTGAAAAGATAAGGCAAAATAGTGGTAATAAAAAGGGATGAGAGAAAATATTGATGTGAATATAATCAAAATTCATAATGAATATATAAATATGTCTCATGAACCCAATTATTATGAATTTTGATGTGTGGTAAGAACATCTTTTAAAGATTAGATCTAGAATCTATAAAGGTTATAACAGGCAAAGTCAGTTATAACACACTGGCAAAACATGTAAGTATGTATCAATGTGACAATTTATATTTAAAAAGAAAGGGCTCTGGGACTCACTAGCCATCCAACCTAACTGAGATCAGTCTGATCTCCCGGTACAGTCTTTTAAAAAAAGGAATAAACCTGAGGTTGACCTCTGGCCTCCACACACAAATGCGTGCACATACATAAATAAGTGCATGCGCACATACACACAAGAAATGTATAAAAATCCTTAACATCAGAAACATAGATCCCTGATGAGCTAGTCTGAATTCTTTGCTCGTAAGTTTTCATTGCTTCCTACAAATGCTACAGTATACACTCTTGTTACTTGGAGTATGGTCTTCTTATCCACCTCTCAGAACCTGCTGGAAATACTGAACCTCAGGCCCCACCCTAGACCTGCTATATGCAGATTACAGTTTAGGAAATACTGGTATAAGAAGCTGCAGGTTCCATTCAAGAGATTATAGACAGTACTTCGAAGGGATGGATTCACACCCCAGCTTTCTAACCCTGTATCTACTACTTAACTTTCAGCTGCATTAGGGCACCACATGCATGTAACACCTAGAGACGCCCCACTCCACCCCACCCAAAGGAAAGAATCAGTACTTGCAAAGCTCTCCAGCTTGTCCAAGCAGCCACCCTTGAGAAGCCCTGGCCTCCAGGTTTGACCACAGCCTTAACGGAAGAGAACATCAGTGTAAACAGGCTCCTGCTTCTAAAGTACATTCCAGCCCATACCCTACACCTTCTCTGTCCCTGCAAGTACAGAGCAGCACCCCACACACAGTGACAGTGTTATTATCTAGCAGCCAGCACACGACTGGTGCTTGCTGAGCATTTGTTAAGAACCGAGCCTACATGGATGGAAGAGCTGACAGATGGAAGAGAAAGGCTACCAAGCCAAAGGCGCAGGAGGGTAGGCATATGAAAGCAATGACAAAACACATGTCCCGTCCCTTGAGTCCCATTGATGTGAGACTTCAATGAAGCCTGAACCTTATAAGCAAGATTCGCTCTCTAAAATCAACAACAAAACCACCTGTCGGTTCAAAAAGGAACATTAACATCCCAGGAGGCAGGTGGTAGATTTTGGCCCAGCAGCACATTATGTGATAAAATAGGTGAATCACAAGAGGCAGGAGCCTGCCTGGCAACCAAAGCATGTTCTAGTATGTCTCCCTAATAACCTAGGGAGTTCTGTTAACCATGTGCATAAGCACATACTCTAGGCCGGAAGAGCAGTCAGAAACACAGCACAGTCTACATACAGGTAAATGGCTGTGGAGGCAGCTCAGGCTCTGTATGCACGCCACAAAAGTAGGGTGATTTTGATTCCCTACATACATATTTTTAAAAAGCCAGGCATGGTGGCACAGGAATGCAAGACCAGCACTGGAGAGACAGATCGCTGGGATTTGACAGCCAGACACCCCAGTTAAATGAGTGAACTCCAGGCCCCAATGAAAGACCCTGCCTCAAAAAATAACATAGGTCGCTCCTGAGAAATGATACCTGTGGGCGGGCCTGTGGTATCCATACACATGTGCACCCATTTGCGCCCACACACTGGAGCAAACACACCAACACACCTACATGCACAGATGTACAAATCCCACACCTGCATAAAACATTCACCAAATGCAACTGAATGAGTCACCACCATGCTTCAAATGTAGAAGACTGGAAATACGATCACTCTGTGGTCACTCTAAGCCAGCCTTTGCCTGTGAAACAGAAGGTAGGGTCAACAGGGTGCTACCAATTGTTTCTTCTCCTCTCTGCTCTCTGAGGAGTCACTTTTTCTCCCAGCATGACTGAAAGAACATATCCACACATGGTTCATTCTAAAGGCTTTCCAGCTCTGCTCGGCAGGCAAACAAACAGCTTTTTGAGTCAGAAACTGCATGAACAAGATGGCCTCCACCCTGCCATCTGCTTACATGAGGCATGGGCGCTTTTGTATTGATGTAGCTTGCTAGCATCTTCTCTACATCCTTCCCGTGTCTTATGTTGGAGAGTTGCCTCTGTGGGCTGTCAAGAGCCCACCACACACTTCCAGGAAACACCCACTTTACCCCTACGCTGCTTAAATTGGCCATATGCTTAGAGGTTATGTCAACATTTGCCTTCGAGGAGATCTTCTGCAGAGTGGTCTTGCCATAAAAACCAGGCCACTCTGGCAAGGCAACAGGGGCCAGGTGGCCAAGCCCCTCCCCCCACTCAGTCCTGCCTCAGCTTCCCCTTTTAACCATCACTTTCTGGTTTCTCTCTCCCATGGTGAAAATAACTTCCTCTTGGAGTGTCTGAGTCTGTATGTGATGTCACCCACATTCTTCGGCATGTCATGGGAGGAATTCTGACACTGCAGCAGAATGAGATTACAAGCGATCCCCAGTCACATATCGGTGGAACCCCAACCAGATGAAACAGGCCCACTGCTCAGAGGGAGACTAGAGAAAACACTTCCAGGCAGGAGGCTGGCTATGCTGGAAGCCCTGAGCCAGTTCCTTCAGCCTCCTACTGCTTCCTTACCTAGTCAGCAGGCAGAGGATGTAGACAATGCCAGGTACTAGAAGGTCTGTCAGGATGGTCAGGTGCAGTTCTGGGCATGAAGACAGCATCTGAGTGGGCACATCACCCACCAGGAAATTGTTCCCAAGAACTTGGATACATGTGAACTAGGGACCAGAGGTTCCCAACTGGCTCAGCTAGGCTGGTTACTCTTTAGGCGTGGCAGTAAACACATTCTCTAAGAAGTCACATTCAAAGGTGTCTTGTGACAGCAACACCCTCCCACCCCAACTGGAACACTGACAGGAGAAGGGACACAAAAATAGAGGAAAGAGACTAAGCTGTAGAGAGTAATTAAAACCAGCTTATCTTTTCAGGGTCTCACTAACCACTTAGGAGGAGCCTGCTCAGATGCTTCGCCCATTTGGCTCACAAGTTATCTGCTTCTTGATGCTTTGTTAATTTTTAACCATCTGCATATTAGTCTCATTTCCTAGGGAAACATCTGCTCCAAGTCTTAACTTTTTTTTTTTTTTGCTTTGTTTGTGGGATGAGATTGATCAGAAGTTTTGGGTTTAATGTCTTTGATTTTTTTTCTTCCCTTTGTTCTTTCTGTGTTCAACAATTATTTCTGAAGAAAAACTACTGCAATATAGGTAATTTTTCTAGACAAGATTACATGTGGATGGGAAGGGACATGGTAGCCAGTCTTGCATTTTCAACTATTTTTAGAAGGCTGTAGAGTCCAACAGAATGATCTATGGTTCTTCTAGAAGGAACAGAAATAAGCAGGAGCCCAAATGTGACAGGCCAAGGCAATGCAGAGGTTCCTCCATCTTGTATTCTTGCTGAGTCTGTTTCCAGGTTTAACTGGAATCTGAATTCCATGGAAAATGACCCAACCTTATTCTAGGAACCAAAGGTCAGGATGATCCACCACACTTAGCCTTTGTTAAAACTGCATTTATCTTAGCTGCCTGTTTGAACCGCTTAGCTTCTGTTAAAACTGCTTGCTTCAAACTGCTTACTCTCCAAATCCCACCTTGCAATTGTCAAGTGAGAAGCCTGAAAGAGGCTTCTGCACCTAAAAACCCTGGGTTCTGGGCAGCTGGGGCCACACCTGGGTCCACAAACAGTTGGGTGTGATCCAAGCTGGCTGGAATAAAGACTTTCAATTGGTTATATGCTGTGGCTAATGATTATCTCTGGGGAGCTCCCTGTAACACAAGAAAAAAGGTTGGCACATTCTAAAAGACCTCTCTGGGCTTTCCACAGTGGAGTGGGACAGCCAGAGAGCTGGGAAAGGTGTGACAACCCTCTGAATAGTTTCCTGTACCTAATGTGATGGCCAACATTAGGTTTTAAATCATCATCTCTAAATTTGTAAGCCCCATTTGCCCAAGGACAGATAACTTCCTAGAATGCTGGGGGCTGTTGCTTACGTACAAGCTTGGTTGCCCCAACTGCACAGGATGTATGCTTGATCACACATAGGCAAGAAGTATGTCAGGATGTATGCCTGCTTCTGAAAGGTAAGAAGTGCATAATCCTGTGGGTTTTGCCTTTATAAGCCCCCTGACTAATGTTATTCGGTACTATATTCTGAGCTGGAGTCTGTGTATGGACCTGGAAAATAGCCATGGTCTTGGCCAATATTTAATAAAGCTTGCTTCAAATCTGGCTCAAAAATTGTAGTAGTGGTCTTATTCTTGCCCGGTGAGTGTAACATTTTCTGGAGTCCACAGTGAGATCAGACCACCCACCCAAATTCTAAAGCTGGACCTTCACAGTTGAAGGGCCAGTTCAGGAGGTGTGCAACTTGAGACGTTCCAGGTCTCTGAGGTTGCTTTTGGTTTCAAGAACTATCAGTGCTGAGGAAAGCAGCAAGCGCCTCCAGAGGCCTCCACCGGTAAGTCATAGTAATTTTCTGTGACATCTGATTCTGTTGGGATCCCAGTCTGAGTCAGGGAGGGCCTGGTGAGAACCCTGTTCATCCAGGGGGAAATTGTGATACATTGCATCACCCACCTGAGGTTCTTGGTCTGATTTCATGTCTTGTTTGTTTAGTCTTTGTACAGTCTTGTCATTGGTTTCATTTTTACTGTCTGTGTCTCTTGTACTTGCCACGTTCGGTGTTTATTGGTTTTGTTTTTGCTGTCTCCACCAGCTGCTACCTGCTACCACCTCTCTTCCTTAGACATACATTCTGCTTCCTGCAGATTCTCGAGCAAAATTCTACTTTTTCATTACCCAAGCTGGCTGCAGCAAACTGGTAGAACTCAAAAAACTTCCCGGTAATTCTAATTAAAACAAAATCTTTTGCTAGTTTCAGTGGTTGGTACACACCCGTAATCCTAATATTGGGGACCCAGGGGCAGAAATACTACAGGTTTGAGACCAGCCTGGGCTAATTAAAGACCTTGTCTCAAAAGATTAAAAATCAAAACAAAATTGACCAACTGATAAGTAAAACAAAAATCTATGGTTAAGAATTTTTTTTAATGATGGCTAAAAATGTCTATATTCCTCTTGCTTTAGTAACTTTACTGCAGCAGCCATGTGTGTGGGGTGTGTGTTAGTGTTTACATGTCCCATGTGCATGGACTGGCGAATGTGCACATAGCACAACAGCCAAACTATAGAATCAGGTTAGGTGTCTCAGCATAATAGATAAGAAAAATACGATATATACATACAATGGAAGTTTTTAAAACTTTATCATTATAATTATTATGATTATTATTGTTGTTTGTGCACACATGTGAACGTGTGTGTGTGTGTGTGTGTGTGTGTGTGTGGTATTTCTGCATAGGACAGAGAATAGCTCTTTGCAGTTGATTCACATTCTTCTCATTCTGATTGATGGGTTCCAGGGATCAAACTCAGGTCACGAGGCCTCAATAGTATGTACTTTTACCCACTGAGCTATCTCACTGGCTGAACCATGGAATATTTTTCAGTTATAAAGAAGAAATGAAGTCATTTGTAAGAAATGGATGCAATCAGAGACCGTCATATACGGCAGACTGAAGAACACAGACAAATATCGCATGTTTTCTCTCACTTGTGCTTTTTCCGTCTAGAAACAAAGTCACCACGCATGTAGGCATGACATGAAAATGGGAGTGAAATTGTCTAGGGGAACAAAGTAGATTCACAAGAACAGGTAGCGGTTAGAAGGGAGGTGGGAAATTTATCAAAGTCCATAGTACAGTCTGTATGAAAATGTCTTTATGTAACCCAGTACCATGTGGAATAGATGCACGCCAATGGAGAGAAAAAAAATAAGATTTTTAAAACTGTCAAAAAAAGAACCTTCTACTTTTCTAATTGCTACTGAAGGGCCCTGGGGAACCACTGATTGAGACCCCTAAAGGGCTCTAGGGCCCCAAAGAAGCCCAGCCTGGGAGTCAGGATGACTCCATGGCAGGCTTCATCTTCTTGTTAAATTACAGTAGGCCTGAGGTTCTCATTCCCAGAGATGTGCTCAGCAGTTAATGGAAAAGCCATGAACAATAGTCAAGACTTGGCCATCCAGCCGGAAAGACATAAAGTTGCTTCACTACTGGTTAGACAGTACCCCCATACCGGTTAGACAATACTCTCATGTCTTAAGAATACCTCTAGACCACTGATTAATGGTAAATAAACCAAAGGTCACCTGCTCCCTTCGCTCAAGCTTCTGGCCCTTGCTTTTCAGTTTAAATGTTCCAATCCCATTACAGGTTCCTCATCTCCCTCTGAAATTTCCTTAAAGCTTTTAAAAAGAGCCTGCAAGCTCATCTCAGGGTGGCCATTTTGCCTAGATGGTGATCCCTGCATGCTGGAGTTTTGCAGAAAAATAAACGTTCATTGGTGTTACATGCTGTCTGAGTTTGGGTGTCTTCTCCAGTATGTTCCAGACCCTAACAGCTATCCCTCAATGACTTATCTCTATGAACGTGTGATTTTAAGGTTACAAGGGGCCTTAGAAAGTAGCAATTCTAAAGAAAAGATACTGTCTTCTGGAGTGTGTTTAAATATTACCTACTAGAACCCTTAAACCATACTCTTCTTCCTTCTCCTGGCCACAGAACATTCTCAGAATGTCAAGTTTATGCTAGAGGTGAGGGTCTGAGGAAAACCATGGATCTGATCAAACTCTTTAGAGAAGAAGAAAATGAAAACTGGGAGAGGCTGTACCATTACCACACTACTACTGAACAGTTAATCCCCTTCCAAACTGTGGCCCAGGACCCCTCCACATAACCACTTCGCCTGACACTTCAGCTTGTCCAATAGAAAGGTCACCATATGCAGTAGTCCCTGAGGCAAAGCAGGAAGTTCTGTGCTGGACTGGCAAGGTCGCGGTTCTTAAGGCTCTTCAGAAATTATTTAACTTTACTGAATTATGGGAAAATGGGCATTTGCTTTCAGATGCCCAAGGTCATGGAGATGAACCATGGCTCTCACTTCTGTCAGAGATCAAGGTACATGGAGAAGCTAAAAAATTGGAAACTGAAGTAGATTCACCCCTACACTTGGTCAAGACCTCCTTCCCTTCTGTGGTGTACTGCTTTGGCCCTAACCCCAAACAAGTGCAGTGGGAACAGAAAGAAAGTGGCCATGCTGCTGGATGGCTCTTCTACAAGAGGAGAAAGGTTAGGACAGGTCATGGAGTGGGTGCCATCACTGGTTCTAAGCAGACCTAACATAGAGTTCACTGGTCCAAACTTAGAACACCCAACTTCCCAGTGGCAGTCCCCACTGTGTTCCTCCACACCGATATTGTATCTTGTAAATGCAGGGAACAAATGAAAGAGATTAATTCAAAACAGAGCAAAGGTTTCTGTGGGAAGAATGTGTCCTTAATTAATCTCAAAAATAAAGAAATTAAGCTTTAAAAAAGAATGTGTCATCACCCTCCCCCCTTTTGAGGGTGTTGTATTTGAAGGAATTGAACCCTATAGAGCAGAGGTCCTCAATCTGTGGGTAGTGACCACTTTGGGGTAGGGGTCAAATGACCCTTTCACAGAAAACACAGATTTTTACATTACAATTCACAATGGTAGCAAAATTACAGTTATGAAGTAGCAACAAAAATAACTTATGATTGGGGGTCATCACTAGATGAGGAACTGTATCAAAGGGTCGCAGCATTAGGAAGGTTGAGAACCACCAGCCTGGAGAGTCACACGAGCCAGACAAGAATTTTACCAGGAAGCTACATTGGCAACCACACCCTCCCCTCCCCCAGCCCCACACACCATTTTTTTCTTTTTTCCAGAACATCCTCTTTAAACACATCTCTAGGAAGCAGAAAAGAGGGAAAGACCGGGGAAGGTTCTGGTGTGTACGTAATTAACAGGGTGAATGCCTGGAACTTGTCGACTGCTGACAAGCCTTCCTCAACTCTAAGGGTGACAAGATAAACCACAAAACATACCGGTTAGGGAACTTCACATTTCTGGGTTACAATGGTTTCTGTATTGGGAGCCAAGTCACAAGCGAATTTGCACGTACCCACTCTATGGGTGTTCCTGGGAGTGTTACATGCATGTGTTCTTAAAAGAAATAAGGTGAGAATGTAGGCATTTGTTAAATCAAATGCCAAGCTTTGGCAAAAATAATAATAATAACAGTCTTCAAAAACTAACTTATAAGTATGTTTTGTCTGCATATATGCCTGTGCACCGTGCAAGTGCCTAAAATGACAGTTATTAGTGTCACTCAAAGCGCCTATGGCTCAAAGAATTCAAGAGGAAAAGAAGAAAAGAAGAACAGAGCCCGTTGAAGCTCTTGCGGCTGCTAAGCAGAAACTGTGACTTACACCCAGATCTCTATCCGAGACTGTGTTCTTTCTGAACATGATGCTTCCGACCACAGCCTTTGGCAAATATTCTCCAAGTGACTGAACATAGGAAATTACTCATCTCAAAATCCCTGTATTTACTTTCACTAATGTCCTAAAACTCATCCCTACCAAACAAGGAAAAAAAAAAATCAATGGTATTCCATATAAACAGTACAGTTGAAGGCAAATTGGCTTCTTAGAACATCTGTCTGCCAGGGCTAGTGATGGGACCCAATGGCAGGGCACACAGAGTTAGCATGGAAAAACCTCAGGTTCCATCCCTAGAACCAATGAGACGAACACAAAACAAAGCTAAGAGGTCAATCGCCTGTCAGTGAGTGATGGAAGAACCACAGAGCCAAAGCCACAACTTAAAGGAGTCTCAAGTGGTTCGGTGCATTGGGCTCTAAGTATACTCTGGCCGTTGTTTGGTTCTTGGCTAAAATCTATGGTCACTATTTCAAAATTTACAACATCACACAGCCTTAAGAGTGTGAAGCCATCTTGAAATGTAGTACCTATTTTTACAGAGATTGCTGACAAACTCTAAAAGGAAAAAAAAAATTGGTCTGGGGTTCAGGAAAATTACAAGAAATAAGAAGCCTGCACTATGGCTGGACACATACCCAAAGCTGTGAATTAACCTCAGGTACTAATTATTTGGAGGCACACAATTATCCCTCAGAAGGAAACATTTATTGAGTTATCTGTCATACTGATTTTACATTTACTTAGTGTATTGGCTTCAGATAGCAAGGAAAAACTAGACTGAAGACATCAATTGAACTGTCTTTCCCATCCCTCCCCAGAATCTATGCTGAATACAGTGGGCTAGTGTAGAAGGGTTTACAGCAAAGGATGCTCAGCATAACACATATGTTAAGCCAACAGCTCTGTGGTGGTTTGAATAGGTATGGCCCCCACAGACTCATGTGTTTGAAGGCTTGTCCATAGCGAATGGCACTATAAGGAGGTGTGGCCTTGTTGGAGTAGGTGTGGCCTTGTTGGAGCAGGTGTGGTCTTGTTGGGGGAAGTGTGTCACTGCAGAGCCAGGCTTGAGGTCTTATATATGCTCAAGCTCTGCCCAGTGTTGTACCCAGTCTCTCCCTACTGCTTTCAGACCAAGATGTAAACTCTCAGCTCCTTATCCAGCACCATGTCTACCTGCGTGCCTCCGTGGTTCCCGCCATGATGATAATGGACTGAACCTCTGAATCTGTAAGCCAGCCCCAATTAAATGCTTTCCTTTATAAGAGTTGCCATGGTCATGGTATCTATTCACAGAAAGAGAATCCTGACTGAGAGGCGCTCTTTCCTGGAGCCCAAACAGAGCACCAAGGAAAGGAATGGGAAGAGAAATAGGAAGTCCTGAACAGGTCCCCTACCTTCAAGGAGCTTGTCCACAACTGACCACGACACAAGGGAACATGCTAATCCTTTAGAAAAGATAGTGGAAGAAAACTTATAGGAGTTCAGAAGTGCTCACCAGAGATTTCAGCTTCCTAAGCAGCCAGCACAGAAGCATTAGAGACGTAAAGGCAGTAAGTGAGAAAAAGAAAGTGATTCTGTGGCTACTGTGGGGAAATTACAGACGACTAATATAAACTCTGACAGATCAAGAAGTACCAAATAGCTGTATCTTGTCTTAGTTAGGGTTTTATTGCTGTGAAGCAGCATTTTGACCCTGGCAACTCTTATAAAGGAAACCATTTAATTGGGGTTGGCTTACTTGTCAGGGGTTTAGTCCCTTGTCATCACGGTGAGAAGCATGGTGGTGCACAGGGAGATGTAGTATGGAGAAGAGAGAGACACTGTGCCTGGCTTCAGCACTTGAAACCTCAAAGTTCATCAACAGTTGACACATTTCCTCCAACAAGGCCACACCTCCTAATAGTGCCACTCCCTGTGGGCCTTTTGGGGCCATCTTCATTCAAAACACCACACTTGTCTTCCAACAATTTCATATGATTTGTTTTGCATTTCTCTTATTAAGTGTTTAGAGTCAGTTTATAAAGTAATAGATCTCATTACGACATTTCCACACATACAGCATTGTACTTTGCTCATACTTGCCCCATCCATTCTAATCCCTTTGCAAGTCTCCTTCCCCCCGAAATACTTTCTTTTCTACTTCTGTGACACACACACACTTAGATATTGATCCTACATAAGAGGGAAAATGTGATATTCTGCTTTATTCCTACTAATGTCAAATGTGGCTGTTATAAACCATATGAAGTTCTGATAAACATTAAAGTGTGTATGTTTAAAGCTTCCTGTTTTAGTGATTTATATTTTTTAAAACTAGTAAAAAAATGTTCAAAACGTTGAGAAAATTAAGACTGTTTCCTAAAAATAATCATGTCATTTGATTAAATAAAAACATGTGGGGCTGGAGAGATGGCTCAGCGGTTAAGAGCACTGGCTGCTCTTCCAGAGGTCATGAGTTCAATTCCCAGCAACCACATGGTGGCTCACAACCATCCATAATGAAAAAAAAAAAAAAAAAAACAGTATAGGAAATGTGGTTAGTATAATAAATTTGTCCTGCACATCAACACAGTGGGTATGCAAAATAAATTAATTGCATGCGAATCCTAACTTTCAAAAAATGCTCAATATTTCCTTGATAGCTTCATGGCACATTGTTTAAAGGGACATAATGTACCAAAATTTTTAGCCTGCTAAGATCATCAGCTCCATTCCAGGTGAACACATAGAAAGAAAAAATCCATTGTAATCTGTCACTCAAAGCTTGCTGCATTCACATTCCTCATGCAAAGAGTGGTATTCTTTGTGCTATCTCTAAAGTAGGTAAGTGGTAACTGTACGTGAGTTACCATACGTTTTGTGCATGTGCATGTGGCGCACATGTGTGTATGTGTATTCACATATATATGTACATGTGTGAGGGTGGACGAGCACATATGTGTGCATGCATGTAGAAGCCTGAAGCTGACACTGAGCATCTTCCTGAATCATGTTACACTTCATTGCTGAGATAATGTCTCTCAGTGAATCCTCAGCTCACAGCCCAAAGGATGCTCTGTCTCTTACTCCTGAGTGTTGGGATTACAGGTGGCCACAACGCCTGCCCAGCTTTTCCATAGGTTCTTGGGATCCAAACTACAGTTTTAATACTTTTATGGCAAGCACTTTATCCGCTGAGCCAGCGCTTCTCAACCAGATTGCAACCAGCAGTAGCAAAGTTACAGTTATGAAGTAGCAACAACAAAAAAAAGAATCTTATGGTTGGGGGTCACCACAACATGAGGAACTGTATTAAAGGGTCACAGCGCACAGCGTTAGGGAGATTGAGAGCCACTAAGCCATCTCCAGCCTGTCAGCCTATGCTTAGACTGAAATGCAGATAACCAGTGTTTGTTAGTCATAGCGCTCCACCACTAGAAAACAGAACCTCCAAGATTCTTTAGGTTATTATTTGGGTTGTCTGTCTGTCTATCCATACTTAACACTTTGGAAATGCCCACTGCATAAAACTAGCTTGCTCCTCCATGAAAAGGATGACATAGGGAATATATTAAGAACGTTGTGTTTAAATCAGTTTTATTCTTCACAACCCCAAACTGATAGCAAATCATCCTCTATGTGATAAGAGTCTAGTATACAAAATACACAAATACTTATAACTGGACAATGAAAAAGAAAAAAAAATAATGCTGCAAAAGAAGTGAACAGATACTTATCCAAAAATAAAAAATACACAAATGAAGCCGGGCGGTGGTGGCGCACGCCTTTAATCCCAGCACTTGGGAGGCAGAGGCAGGTGGATCTTTGTGAGTTCGAGGCCAGCCTGGTCTACAAAGCGAGTCCAGGACAGCCAGAGATATTCAGAGAAACCCTGTCTCGAAAAACCAAAAAAAAAAAAAAAAAAATACACAAATGGCCAAGAAACTCAGGAAGCATCCAGCATCCACTAAGTACCAGGAAAATACAAAACACAACCACAATGGTACACTACTTCATATTTGTGAGAATGGCAACAATTTTTTTTTGTTTTGTTTTTTTTCGAGACAGGGTTTCTCTGTGTAGCCCTGGCTGTCCTGGACTCAATTTGTAGACCAGGCTGGCCTCGAACTCGCAAAGATCCACCAGCCTCTGCCTCCCAAGTGCTGGGATTAAAGGCGTGCGCCACCACTGCCCGGCTTGTGGCAACAATTTTTTAATGGAAAAATAAGTGTTGGTGAGTATGTTAGGAAACTGGAACCACACATCATCACTGGTGGGGCCATGAAATGACAAAGCCCCTGTGGAAATTCCTCAGTAAGTTAAATATAGAGTTACCCTGGGGCCTAGCAATTATACACACTCAAAAGGATGGAAAACAGCGTTCTAGACACAAACAGGGTCAGCGTAGCCAAAATGTGAAAACAACCTCAACATCCATTAATGAGTGAATGGATACACAAAAAAAATATGGTCTTATCTATAAAATGCCATGGAATGTTCCATTCTGTAATTTTTGAAAACCATCTATAGTATATTAGCAAGCTATTAAAAGAAATCATGTACATGCTATAATATGGATGAGCCTGGTAAACGTCATGTCAGCTAAAAAGGACCAATCGCAAAAAACTACTTATTTTATAATTCCATTTCTAAGAAAAGGGCCAAATGTACAACTGTAGAAAGACCAGCGGTTGCTTAGGGCTGGAGTACTGCAGTCCCATCACCACTGGGGTGATAGACAAAGGCTAGGCATTTGGTGATGAAAATATTCTTAAAGTAGTTGTGGTGACTACACATATTCTTGTGGTGATGAAAATATTCTTAAAGTAGTTGTGGTGACTACACATATCTAAAGAATGTATTGAAAACTGTTAACGGTTTTAAAAATCTTTTAATGGATGAATTCTAAGATGCAGAATCATATCTCAGTAAGTGTCAAAACCTGAAATGGACATCATTTGGAAGTGCCCTGCCCAACAGTTGCTGCATTTTGCTGACTTCTGCAAATAAGAATTCCCAAGAATGTTAGTCATTCTACCCCTATCTCTAATAAACAAAAAGGTCTATGTCACTGTTGGTCTAGAGATGAGCTTCTATAATACAATAAATTATCAGCAGGACAATATTTACTTTATCTTATTTGTGGTCATTGCTTAAAAAAAAAAGTGAGAGACAACTAATGGGCTACAATTCATCAAATGAGGAGACTTTTCGCTGTCAGTCACCAGACCCCAGCTGCAGGGCCAACTATTTCCTCTCCTTCAGCTCCCCTCTCGGGCAACAGATACTGTTTCTCTCCTGAATGAAAAAAAAAAAAAAAAGCTTGGCTACTTCTAGTTTCTCCCTAACAAAACCGCCTAGTGTCTTAAGCCTAGATGGATATCAGGGAACCAGAAGAAAGTCAGTATCTTGAGAATCCATAGTTAGGTGTGTTTTTAAACAACTCAGACTGAGACTCGCCTACATTAAAAACAGTTTGACCAGGCCGAATGAGTCCTACCATCCACGCTCTGTGATTACAGAACAGGCTGCCATAGTTTGATGTCTTTTCCCATCTCTCTTCTAATCCAGTGCTTCTGTGTCCCCAGCCCACCCTCTGAGATGAGCATGCAGCTATAAAGAAGAATCTCATTTTTCCATGTCAACAATTTCTATTGATAACCTCATACTTTATGCATTCGTTCCCAGTTGACTGTGTGCAGCCTCCAGCATGGTACTTAAACCATGTGTAATACGCAGAAGAAAAATACAATTTGGTTTTGAAGGCTTAGAGAAACTGCTTCTGTAACAGATCTAGACCTCACATTTTCCTTTAAATTTATTTAAAGTTAGAGAATTGCAAAATTACATCTTTCTTTTTTTTCTGACTCTAATTCCCAGGGTTGTATATAATACATGTATAAACTGGCACTTCTGAGAAAAGTCACTATCTCTCCATTTAAAATGCTATAAATTAGAAATGGGAAGGGAAGCCTATCAACTGAAGATCAATCCAACAAATTTAGCTCTCATAAAGGCTAAATCACATCTCCAAGGCCTGACAATAAATCTTTAGCGTCTGCTGGTTGTACAAGATTGGTAGCAAACCATCTGGCTCATTCTGTTTATATCAATCTAAAGAATGTGCGTCCAAGGTTTTGATATTTTCACAGTGCAAAAGTGATAAGCCTACTGCCAAGAAGGCTGCATCATAACATGACTTCGGTGGGAGAGGGTCACTTATGTTTTCTATAGCAAATCAAAGTTTAAATGCAGAAGTGGGGGTAAGCAAAGCCCTTAATCCCATCACTTAAGAGGCAGAGGTAGGTGGATCTCTCTGAGCTCAAGGTTGTACTGGTCTACATTGTGAGTTCTAGAACAGCCAGGGCTACACAGAGAAACCCTGTCTCAAAAGAAAAACAAGAAAACAGAAAAAGAAAAAAAGAATTTCAGGTTGCCATGGTCACACAACGGTAAAAGGCATTTGCTGCACAATCCTGGGAGCCATGTAAAGCTATAGAAGGATTGGCTCTACAGAGTTGTCTTGTGGTCTCCGCGGTACCTACACACACACAGACACACACACACACACACACACAATTTTTAAAACAATTATTTCACTAAGTTGGAAAAAGTTTAGGCTCCAATTCTTAATTAAGTACAGCATTTTCTATACTTCACCACACTGTCTAATGTTCCTCCCCCAACCTCTTTCCTCTTTTGAATTTGATGCAGCAGAAAGTTCGCTTTAGAATACACACTGGACTAGACAGACTTTGCAGACTGGGAGAAGTCCAAACAGGAGCCTAGCATAGTCACCGTCAGAGAGGCTCCATCCAGCAATGAGGAAACAGATACAGAGACCCACAGCGAAACATTAGGCAGATCTCAGTGAATCCTGCTAAAGAAGGGGAGGAAGGATTGTAGGAGCCAGAGGGGTCAAGGGTACCACAAGAACCAACTGACCTGGACTTATGAGGCCTGACTGAGACTGAAGAGAAAATCAGGGAGCCTGCATGGGTCTAGCCTAGGCCCTCTGCATATATGTTACCATTATGTAACTTGGTGTTTTTGAGGGACTCCTAACAGAGGGAGTAGGGGCTGCTTCTGACTCTTTTGCCTGCTTTTGGGACCCTTGTCCTCCTACTGGGTTGCCTTGTCCAGCCTTAGTTTGAGGGGAGATACCTAGTCTTATTGCAACTTGATATGTATTGGCTGGTTGATATCCCTAGGAGGCCTGTCCTTTTCCAAAGGGAAATGGAAAAGGAGTGGAGGAAGAGGGAGAGGGACTGAAAGAATAGGAAGGTGGGGAGCTGTGGTTGGAACATAATATACAAAAGAATAAAAAGAAGAAAAACAACAACATACTCTGTCTTTCCCCCAAACTGGCTGGAAGAAGGAATCCTTTGACCCTGATCCTTCGCTGCACTGAAAGGAAAGCACCCTGTCGCCTGTCTCTTCCCTCCCCTGCTTTCTAGTTGCCCCACTTTGCCCCACTCCAAACCTGTCATAATCTCAATAAATCTAAAGTCAGGTGGGACTGCAGCTCCTAGCTGCTTCTCCCTGCCCTCCCCCCAAACAATGGGCCTTAAACTGTGGAGCAAATTGTATTTATATCATTTGAAATTAAAAATGAAACCATGGTTATAACCTTGAGACATCTTTATAAATCAGTCTCCCCCCCCCCACACACAGACACACACCTTCTTTCCTCTCAAATACCCTTAATGGCTTCTGAATGGTTTATGCAGAACAACTAGTTTTCAGGCTGCAGCCAAGGTAAGATCACCTGAAGTCTTGCTGAGGTGCAGACTGTTGGGCCCAGGCCTAGGTTCATCAGCAGGTCTAGAAGGAGTGCTGAGAATCTGAATATGTAACAAATTCCTAGGGATGCTGATGCTGCAGGTCCAGTGACCCATACCTAGAACCAGGAGCCTACACACAGAACTGCTAGGGAAGATGGCAGAACTACAGCTCCATTGTCTCTCACCTCTGGCTTTGTGCTGTAAGGTGAGAATCCAGTTTTTTTATCAGTGGTGGTTATGGCTGCCATTAATGGTATGGTTTGAATGTGAGATGTTCCCAAAGGCTCATATGTTTGAACATCTCCAGCTGATGATGCTGTTTGGGAGGTTGTAGAACCCTTGGACATGTGGCCTAATTCAAGCCACGAGGATCGGGCCTTTTAGGAGTGATAGCCAAGCCTTGCTTTTGGTACCCCAACACTTGATGAGCCCTCAGCACATAGTCTGCCCTACCATCCCCACCACAACCCACTGAAACTGTGAGCTAAGATAAAACCCTCCCTCCTCAAAGTGCTTGTGTCAGATAATTTATCACAGTAACAATGTAACAGATATAAACAGAAAGGCAGAGCTTAAACGGATCAACTGCCTCCACTATTTCCCTTCTCTGCTGACCTCACAAGAAACTCAGAGTAAAAGAATCAAGAAAAGGAAAGTGAAATTGTGGGCATAAATCTGAAGGTCATTTACCCAGTCAGTTGGTGAGATTCCCCTTCTTATTTTTACTGTATTTGCATTTCTTCTCTTAAACTGCCCATGGCATGGTACTTTTCACTGGGCATTGAAATCAAACAGTTTTACTTTTATAGACCCTCCCATGCTAAGCAGCTTTCTGTTGCTATACCACAAGTACCTAAGATGAACCAACTTACAAGTCTCTTTTTGGCTCACAGTTCTGGAGATACTGATCCATAACTGACTGAGGCCCATTTCATTGGGCCTGTGGTTATCTAGAAGCACATGGAAGGCACACACAGTAAAGGAGATTCTTTAGCATCGTGTGTGGATGCCGAAAGAGGAGACCAGTGCTCACCAACCGCCTTGGAGAGCACACCCCTCTCCAGTGACCTGACCTAAAACATCTCCATTAGGCTCCAACTCTTACTGTCTCCATTCCCTTCAATAGCACCAAGCCAAGGATGAATAAAATGTTTCAGATTTTGGCCTTTGATGATCCTTCCAGATCCATTCTCCTCCCCCCCCCCCATTCATCTTAAGGCTTCAATTTTCCATATAAAGCTGGGATACACAATAGAAGAATAGTGCCACAATGTGTCTTAGCTTCCATCTTCATGAGCACTGAGTGGCACAGTTAATGTTCCCTTTCATCATGAATACCTTTGACTTTTGCTTTTCTCCCATAAGTATATTTAACACATTAAATATTACTTTACCTACCTGGAAAAATAGGTTCGGTCATTAACTTGAGCAATAATGAATGGTCAAGAAGCTTTCATATAGGAAATTCATAATATAGTCCAAATATTGAAATTATAGTCTGAAAAGAACATGTTTGGGGTTAGAGAGATGGGTCGGTGGCTAAGAACACTTGGTGCTCTTCCAGAGGACCCAGGTTCAATTCCCAGCACCTACATAGCTGCACACAACCTTCTGTAACTCCAGTTCCAGGGGATCTGATGCCCTCTTCTGGCCTGTGTTCACACACAAAAGCACACACCCACATAATTTAAAAAAAATAAATTAATTTTAAAACAAAAATGTTTAATATATTGTTTTGATCTAGAAACATTGTACTTTGTACACATTTACATTTGAGAAAAAAAATCTCTAAAACTAGTTAAGAAGGAAATTGAGAGGGGATTCTTTTACTGACAATATATTCTCTATGGATAAACTCTAAAATACAAAAAGAAAAAAATGGAAACACTGGCAAGAAAGTCTGTAAATAGCTCGGGCCAATATAATTCAGGACATATTTCTAGACCAGTCTGAAAGTCCACTTTCCCCGAGAACCGTTATTTTATTTATGTGACTAAACAACAAGGAAGAGGTCTGGCAAGTGCATTCTATGTTCAGTTAACAAAGAGGTCATGTACAGCTTACCACGTCCACCAGAAACGTAATGGTCAGTTAGTAAAGACAGTGGCAATATCCAGTCAGTCCCCCAGGTATGCATGGTGGTTCTCTCGACTACCATCTGACCCCGCCCCCATACTCATCAGGCCTCACCTTCAAAAGTGTAGGGTGAACGGGTGAGTGCTATACACACTGAACTTTCCTGATTCTATCCTCCAAGTATCCTTGCTCTCCATTCCCACCCTGAGTTTCCTCTCTCACATAAAGAGTAACAGAACCACAAAACTGTAGGAACTGAGTTCAGGTTTGATGGAAATGGGGCCCCATTCCTAATCACACCACAAAGAGCCAAAGCTGTAAAGTTTGAGCACCGTGCTCAAAGTCAAGCACTCCTGGGAAGAGTGGACAGAAAGGCCCTACACACTCATTCGACACATTTTCCTCTATACCCCAGACTTCCACACTGAACGTAAAAGGAACTTCTGGTGGTGGATGGCACACCATCAGATTCTATGGAGGAATAGCCCTGAGCTTCAACACTTCCCAATACTGTGGACACTAATTGTTCCTGATAGTGAAGATGAAGTTACCAGGAGCAGGCATCTGAGAGCAGGGAAGGGAAGGCTCAAGACTCAAAAATGCAGAATTTCAGAGAATGAAGAGGTTACAGTGACCAATAAAATAGGCCTATTAACCCCAAGCCAGAAAGCCAGGTGCTAAGAATTGTGCTTTGGAAATGTGACTGAGGCAGTATTTTTCTTTACTCTTCATAGAGGTTCTTACAAAAATCACAGTGCCCTCAACGTTTTTTTTACTGAACTTTTAACTTTTTAAAAATCCGAGCTTCTGTCCAGGGGAAACGATATTATTTTATCAGTTTATGCCACCTCCAAACACCCTTTGGTGTTTGGTGGGGTTTTGTGGTTTTCTTGTTTTTTCCTTCCAGACAGGCCTGCTGTCTAGACCTGTGGTTTCTGTGAGGAAAGGATTTTTGAGGTAACAATGGAAGTCGCCTGCTTGGCAGGTCATTTAGCCCAATCTGTTTCCAGCACTTTTATCAAGTCTCCACCTGAACCAACTCTGGGTCCCCAGGTTACCACGGTAGGTTCTGCCCAGATTTACCACCTTAGAGGCAACCTCCTCACGACCTCTTCTGGCAACAGAAGTCAAGGAATCTGCATCCTGCCTTGGCCAAGGCACGTGAGCCGGCATCATTCCTGGGACCTGGGTGAGTGCTAGCCAAGCCGGGATGAGAGACCAGCGAAGTTACACCTCACTGAAATCTGTTTTCTTAGGTTCCAACCTCTTCCTTGCTCAGCCACAAATCAAAAAGGAAAAAAAAAAAGAAATAAAGAAAGTTCTGACTTGAGACACACAGGACGGAAGTTCGACAGGTCACAACAGCTGACTTAATTCCGCCCTGACTCTCGCTGCAGTCCGCGGGCAGCGCAGGTGCTGCCAAGGAACGAACCAGCCCAGGGGCAGATTGGAGCCACCCGGGCCAACTCACAAAAGGGAGGACCCACCGGTCAGGAGATCTAAAAGTGACTGGAAAGCCGGGCTTAAACCAACCCACACGACCCAAAACACCAAACGGGACAGGATTGCAAGTCATTATTAAACCTATCACAGAGAGGACTGTCCACGCATCGCTGGGCCAGAGCATACACAAACACTCACAAGCACACACATATCTACTCCACCCCAGTTGGAGTAGCGCTGTGGGTACAGGTACGCGGTGTCCCGGCTTAGGGTACCTGCCTGGGCACCCCGCGAAGCTGCGATCAGCAGGAGGAAGCAGGCGCTCTCCAGCTGCCGCACGGAAGGATCCTCATTGGCATCCCACCTGGGGAGCTTCGGGGACCACGGTGGCCGCGACAGCTTTAGATGCTCCCGGCTTATCACCCTTTCCCCTATTGCTCAACTTTGCCGGGCCAGCGTCGCCCTTCCTTACCCAGATACTGTCGCAGGTCGAGCAGGAAGCGAGGGGGTCCCCCGCTGAGCTGGTAGAAGAGGGAGCCCAGGCAGAAGACCAGCAAGGTAGCCATGCAGAAACCGTAGTCCCGTAGGGAGAAGCGCAGGAAAGGCAGCAGCGGGATCCGACGCTTGCAACTGCCCAGGCACGGAGGGGCGCCCCCCACAGGGGTCCCATGGGGCCAGGGATCCGCGCCGCCGCCGGGATGCTGATGCTGCTTCTTCTTCATCGCCGGCTCCGCCGCCTCGCACAGCCCGTCCGGGCCAGGAAGAGGTCACCCATCCGCTGCCAGCCCGAGCGGCTGGCCGGCCGTCTGCACATGGAGAGGGACGCGCCGAGGGCAGCCGGGTGGGGGCGGGGAGGGGCCGAAGTTGCTGGGCTCAGGGCACTCTCCTCATCTTGGTCCCCACCGCCCGCTGCGGCCCCAAAGGGCCCGAGACGTCCCGGGCCCTGGCTTGGGGGTGGTGATTGCAACCCGCGCCGGGTCCCGCGTCTAGCTAGCGGCCGTGCGCTCCAGGTCCCACCGCGCCCCGGGCTCGCCCGCGGCTCGCCTCCAGCGCCAGCGTGGACCCCCCGGGCTTTGTGTGGGTCGCGGGCGGCGTGTTTGGTCCCGGCTCAGGCTCGGCTAGCTCAAGGCAAGGGAGGATCGGGAGGCGGACACCACCCTCTCGCTCCACCTCCTTGACAGGGGCTTCCCTCCACTCCTCTCCTCCCCTTTCTCTCCGGCGCAAAGCGACCGGCTGTCCTCCCTCCCCCGCCCTCCCCACCCCGGGGCTCCATGCTGGGCTCGGTGTCAAGTTACGGTTTCTACTGGGGCGGGCAGGGAGGGAGGAGGGGGTTGAGGATCAGCAACAAGGAAGAAAGTTTCTGGGTGTGTGTGGGTTTCTCTCTCTCTCTCTCTCTCTCTCTCTCTCTCTCTCTCTCTCTCTCTCTCTCTTCCTCCATTCTCTACAATCTCGTCTCGGTTCCTGCGCCACCAGCGACCTCTTGGGGCCCGCCGACTTCCCTGTGGTAAACAATCTCGTGCTGGGAGATTTGACTACGTTTGTCTTTTCGTTTGGGGAACGTGGTTCTCTTTCTATATCCCAAGCGACCCGTCTACCAAAGGCAGATAAAGGGTTCAGGGATATAGGTTCAAGACCTAGTCGGGATGGTAAAAGGGCAAGCCGCATGCTCGGCAGGGCCAGGCACAGAGCCTGCACGCCCCTGGCTAAGAATTGGAGGGAGTCTTTCTTCTAGCCCTCCCTAGTCTACAAGCACTCCACTGAGAACAAGGGTACACAGCCGACTAGAGGAAGTCCTAGCAGATATGAAAGGGGAAAGCTCTGTGATCTCACGTACCTGTTTCACTGCTGTCTCTCTTCCCACCGCTGGGAAGTTTCTAGAACTGAAAGAGCCCTCCGGAGCCTCCCAGACACCCTGGGGCTGGTGACACTCAGCTCAGCTGGTGGAGCTGCTATCCAGGCTGGTGGAGTGTGCGATCAAGCTAATCGGTTTTGGTTTGCTTTTTATTAATCACCTGATACAGAAGTGATGGGGCCCGAGGATTGTGTTTCCAGCATTCTAGATTGCTTTTCTGTTGTGATAAACATCACGACTCAAAATAACATGGCGAGAGAAAGGAATTTGTTTGGTTCACCCACCGGTTACAGTCCATTATGGAGGGAAAGCCGAGTCAGGAGTAACCTAGAGGCAGGAACTGAAGCAGAAACCATAGAGGAACGCTGCTCACCGGCCTTATCGGCGGAGCTGCCAGGCTCGCCATCACCTTTCTCTCTGGTCCAGGGCCACCTGCTTAGGGATGGTTCAGCCTGCTGTGGCATAGCCCTCTTTCATCAATTGCCAATCAAGAAAAAGCTCCCCAGACATGCGCACAGGCCAATCTGTTGGAGGCTGTCCTTTTCCGAGGTGTGTCAGGTTGGCAAAACTGCCATTCAGTGGTACAAGCTGGTAGGACTCTGAACGAACAGGATTTATTAACCAGTGCAAGATGGCACCTGCCACATAGGGCTTTCTTCATGGTTTGCCTGGGATTAGAGAATAGACCATTTAGCTCAGGCCATGTGTTTCTGATGCCTCTCATCTCTGATTCCCAACTCATCGTAAACATTCCAGTAATCGGGGGCGTGGGGGAGAGCAAGAACTAAATAACTCCAGATTTGTACTCCTGGAAACCTCTAAAACCTTGTGCATCCAGAGAATATTCCATGGAAAATTGAGGAATGGGATCCTGGGAACAAGAACTCACAACGAAAGGACAGTGTTGTGTTGCTTAGTTTTTAATATCAACATGTCACAACCTAGAATCACTCAATTAAAAAATTGCCCAGACTGGATTAGCCTGTGTGAATATCTGTGGGGGGATGGCTGTTATTATGTAATATAGGTGGGTCCAGCCCACTGTGAATACACCATTCCCTGGGCAGAGGGTTCTGAACTCTACCAAACAGTTAGCTGAGCCAACAAACAACATTCTCCATGGTTCCTATGGCACTTCGTTTGACTGTGAAGTGAGGTTATTGGTCAGGAGTAACACTGAATGGAATAGCAAACAGGCCTGCCTTGGAGTCCCTGCCTTGAGTTCCTTCAGTGAGGAAATGTGAATTGTCCCTAAAGTTGCTTTGGGTCAAGTCATTCATCACAGCAACAGGAATGAAAACAGAACAAAGTTGGCTTAACCATGACCTGAATATGAACTTCTGTTCAGGATCTAGGACATAGGTGAAGCCAGAGTTGTGAGCTGGGCAGCACCACACACAGCTATATGCTCAGAGTCACTCCAGCATGTGCACAGATTGTCCATATCTTACATTGTCCTGCCTTCTCTCTAAGGTCTAGGAGAGCTGTTTGGGACACCAAGTAGAGAAGAGCCCCTTTGTTTGTCATAGGAACTTCCAACTAGAGCGCTAATGGTCTGCTTCACATTTACTCCACGAATGGCAGATTTGTCTGGATTAATGTGCACACTTCAGAAATCTGACTATCCTTTAGAGAATTAAGCCCAGCAGTCATTGCTCATTAGTGTGAATTACTTTAATCAGTACAATGAGTGGCCCAGAATAGACTCCCAATTAATAATTTCTGAGTTGATAAAGAAGGGCCAGGAGATGGGAGTTGCCAAGCAATCTTCATAATGTTGTAGAGACCTCCGATGACAAACCTGTCTTGGAGCAGAGCCTGGTCCTGTGATCTGAACACTCATTGTGTATAAGGATGTGTGTAAGACCCTCTATGTTTGGGATTCCACCCCTGGTTTCTGGAGCCAGCTTTCAGCATTCTATGGGAAAAGGTCCACTTGCTCTAGGAAATCTGATTCGGAAGGATCATGAATCAGAGAAAATAAGTAAATATAGAAAATTTTAAAAGTCAAGCCAGCAATGTAGATCAGGGTAGAACCCTTGTCTAGCATTCACACATGCCCTGAGTTCAATTTTCCAGTGTGGAAGGGGTAAAGCCTGACACAGAGAATTATAGTGGACAGCTGGGGAGATGGCTCGATCACTAAAATGCCTGACTTTTAAGCATGAGGACCTAAGTTCAATCCCAGAACCCCCATAAAAGATGACGGTCATGGTGGCATGTGTCTGTAATCCCATTGCTGGGGAGGCAGAGACAGGTGGATCTCTGGAGCTCGTGGACAAGCAGCCCTGACTACTTGATGATTTCCAGACCCAACCCTGTGTCAAAAGCAGAAACAAAACAAAGAAAAAAAACACAAAGAAAGAAATAAAGAAAAGAGGTAAACAGCATAGAAACTGTCCTCTGGCCTCCACATGTATGTATACGCACATATGAACCTAAACACACATACACATGCAAAAAGCAATAACAAAGGTGCGAAGAACAAACTATGATAAGGATTGTACACTAAACAGAGAAGAACAA
>CAJQZJ010033456.1:359644-420260 GCA_907164525.1 Lophiomys imhausi | reverse complement strand
AGGATTGTACACTAAACAGAGAAGAACAAACTATGATAAGGATTGTATACTAAACAGAGAAGAACAAACTGATAAGGATTGTATACTAAACAGAGCAGATCTGATTTTTTTTTAAGTATCATCAGTCTAGACATCTTTTAGAAACTTACAAAAGAAAGAGAAAGATATAGGGGGAAAAGTGGTTTGTATTTTCACCCAAGAGAAATGATATGTTTTGATAAAACTTTGTTCTTCAAAGTCCCATAAATGTCACTTTTCTAAAAAATTCAGATGTTTATCTTAATAAATGGTGTCCTTATCTTAATTAGATAGTGCTGCTACTAAATATAGAAATTTGTACCAAGTTTTATTATTACTCTTATAATTTAATATACTGTGATTGCTAATCTCAATTGTCAACTAAATGGGAAAAGGTCCACTTGCTATATGGAATCCTCTAGGAAGCAACTCTTTGAGTGTGTTTGTGTGTATGTTGTGTGTGTGTGTGTGCATGTGCACACGTGGTGGGGTGTGTCCATTTATGCATGCGCACTCGTGGTGGGGTGTGTCCATTTAAGAGAGGTGCAGAGGCCCACTCTAAACATGGGCTGGCACCACCTCACCAGCTGGAGCCCTGGACTGAACACAAAGGAGAAACAGTTGAGAGCCAGTATTCATCTCGCTCTGCTTCCTGACTGTGGATGCGGTGTGACCAGCCAGCCACCTTATACTCCCACTGCCATGCTCTCACCACCAAACTGGACTGTGTCAAAGTGTGAGCCCAAATAAACCCTTCCTTCTGGAGTTAGTTTTGTTAAGTGTGTTTCAGAGCAACGAGGAAAGGAATGCATATATACTCTTCAACACCATTATCCTAGGCTTCCCCACTCCTGCCCTCTCCAGTGGCTTTTCCTGTTTCCCACTTGAGTTGCTCATTCCTAACTTCAGGCCTCTTTATTTTTAATTTATTTTTTATTTCTTCAAGTTACATCTCAATGACAATCCCCTCCCTACACCCCCGTCCAGTCCCCCCTCCCACCCTCTTCCCCCTCAACCCCCCATCCTCTTCCTTATTTTTTTTAAGTTTAAGGCATATCTTTTTCCACCCAACAGGCCCCCTTTCAGTCCAACAAATGGTTCTTTCTCTTATAACAATAAATACAATACAAAACAACAGAAATAAATAGGCCACAATTATGAGAGTTATATGGCTTAGCATATATTCCAGATGTCCAGTCCATATGTATTTGGTAACTGACTTTAACATTCTACTATCTAACCATCTCCATGACTTTAAAGCTCTATATCTAACTCAGCTTTCATACTAACTTGCATCACAATTTTAAAAACATCTTCTCAGATCCAGAACACCCTCTTGATTCCTAAACAACTCAAAATTTAACTATGAGACTCTGGCTATCTATTCTTCAACTACCTCAGAGACCTGAGAGGGATAAATATATCTGATTATATAGGAAGTGCAGGGCCGGCAGCTTTCAAAACTAAAAAATGACATACCAGTGGCTGCCTGGACAGTTCCCATTTTATCTCCATACATTACAGCATCGATCTTCAGCCGTTTGGCCCTGTTTCTCTGACAGACATTGATTGTAGAGCAGGAATTATGAAGGACTTGCCTACACCTCAGGCCTCTTTTGACCTCTTCCACCATGATGACAAACTTTGTCTCCAAAGTCTCCTTATTTCAGCGCATCTTGCATGGCGTCCCTCCTGGCTTCACTCCAGAGGTGTCTCAGTCTTTCTGAGAACCCTCAACCCACTTGACATTTATTCACTTAGATCTCTGCTTCCTTCGTTTTCCAGGTTTAAATCCTGATCAAGGATCCTGATCCCTTCTGACCTATGCCCTTTCATATTTTATGGTAGAATGTTTGACTGGAGAAAATTAGACTCAGCTAAAGACAACAGAACAACTGAATTGGATTACAGAAACGCATAGGGCCACTTCCTGGTTTCTCTTTAAACTTCCACAGACTTCAAATGGATGAATGAGTGAGTGGATGAATGAATGAATGAATGAATCCCTTACCAGTTCCCTGCAACTAGAACTTCAGCCAGTCTTGGGATTATGGAGGAGTGTGAATCCATGGCACATTGCTGGGTGGCACTTTGCTGGGTGTTACCAACATGCCACTGCTAGGAAGGAGGGAGTCAGCTCTTAGCCAGGCTCCTGAGCTCTGTCTTTGGATGGCCAACAGGGCTGCACTCAGATTCCTTTCTATTGTTTCTCTGAAAACAGAGTAGCCTCAGGAAGACAGTGTGATGACGTAGGGCCTATACAAGGTGATAATGTCACTGTGAGACCATGCTTGGTGACTTGTTACGTGGTAACACTGGTCCCACAGCGTGAGTTAGCTCCTGTAGGAGTGGGTTGTTGTACGTGAATGAACCTGGACCCTGTCTTCCTTTCTCCTCACATGATCTCTCCCAGCTTGATGCCTGACGCTGTGATGTGGTTCAGCCAAGAAGGGCCTGAACCAATGGTACTACCTAATCCTGGACTTTCCCCAAAGCAGTAAACTACATAAATCTTGTTTGTTTATAAAATATCCACCCGTGGCTACTTTCCTATAGTATCAAAAACAAACTAATTCAGCAATAATTTAGCAGAATTCTTGAGTCTATTTTATTTAAATGAATGCTACAGATAAAACAATATTCACATCACCAAGATAGGAATGACTTAGATATTTTCAGAAAAAAATCACATGCTCAAAGAACTGTCATTAAGTGCTGACATGACTTCATATCCTAGCATAGACACTACAAGTCTTGTTGTTACAATGTAGTGCTGTCTTCCTGGCTCTAAAATAGATTCTAGAGCAGATATTATTCTTCTAAAGTGAATTTTCATTAAAACCCTTGGTTTCATTTGTCTAAAACATGATCAATTCATTTGTAAATTTACTTTTAAAAATTAAAACTGTCACCTCTCTAGAGGTGGTGGACCTGGGAGAATGGAAACGATAAATGAGGATCAGAAGTTCAAGGCCATCCTCAGTAATGCAGGGAGGGAGTTTGAGGCCAGCCTGGGTGTCTTAGTTACTTTTCTATTTCAGGATAAGACACAATGACCAAGGCAACTTACAGAATAAAAGAGTGTGTTTGGGGCTTACAGATTCAGAGGGTTAAGATCTATGACCATCATGGCAAGAAGCGGGGCAGCAGGCAGGCCAGCCTGTTGCTGGAATAGTAGCTGAGAGCTTACACTGATCCATAAGTATGAGGCAGAGAGTTAACTGGGAATGACTTAACACCCACCCCCAGTGACCCACCTCCTCTAACAAGGCCATTCCTCCTAATCCTTCCTAAATAGTTCCACCAACTGGGAACAAAATATTCAAATATATGAGCCTATGGGACAACTCTCATTCAAGCCATTGCAGAAGGATGCTTGAGACCTTTAGATAGAATTCCAGTATATGTAGCCTTGGCTGGTGTTGGCCTCTAGGGCACAGTATGAGACACCTGCCTCAGTCTCCTGAGCATTTGAAACTACTTGTGTGTCACCTTGCCTATCTAAATAGTGAGTTAAGTAAAGAAAGTAATTTAATTGGCAGTCTTTTCTGGCCAGGAGTTCTGTGATTCTGAAGTTGTGGTGGAGAATTCCTCACATGCCCATCACTCTTATCTTATTGGTGCACAGAGCACAGAGGAAGGAAGATATCAGTTTGCCAGGGCCAAAAAAAAGTCCAGGGAGAGGGACTTCACAGGACATTTCCAAGTAACTCACCTGAGGCATTCTCTCTTTAGATGCATCTCACATAAAGTGTTGACCTGTCATGAAATATGCCTGGTGCTTTTCATGCAGCAGGGCACAAAAACGAACTCCAATATATTCATTTATCACAAAGATATTTTGGTCTCTATTGGATTGGTGATTTGAGTGACTCGGGTGCCTTGCCTAAACAGCATGAAAATAAAGAAATTGGATGCATTTTTTAAAACATTAATCTAAATGAGTGTTGTTCCTTTCCAGTGGTGGGATTTGTTTTAACTCCAAGACCCTTAAAATACAAAACTTTTCTTTTTTTTCCTGAAACTGGTTACCCTCAAGGCTCCACTCCCTCCTGAAGAGAGGATTAGAAGAGTAGGAATTCATCTAGCTCAGTTGGGGGGAAAAATCCTTCCCACTAAGTGATTCCAACTGTTGGGAATCACTCACTATTCAATCAAATTCAAATACAAGCTACCCCTATTCCCCCCCCAAGGCGGTTTCTTCCAGACACAAGTCTAAGTATCTCACCAAGGCAGGAGAGGGTGCTGTGTGGTCTACCAACACCATCTCAGATGCCAGGCTGACTTCTGCCCTGAAGTTCACAGGGAACTGGCATTTACTCTCTGGTTCTCACTGCTGTGTCTTCTAGTTTAGACCCATCTGATCAAAATCTCCTCAGCCATCATGAAGTGCCCACCAAATCTGAATAAGCCACCTTCTCTTGAGGGTTAAGGAACTTCCAGATTTGGGAGTATCTACTTGCCCAAAGGCCAACTGAAAGACCATCTCACACCTTTCCTGTTTGCAATCCTTCCTTAGCTACTTCTAACCTCTTGCCTATCAGCACTAGGGCAATCCAGCAATTATTCAGGAAGCCTAATGACTCTCCCATCATTTCTAAACACAAACAAACCCCACTGTAGTAGCAATGCTCCTGTCTTATTTTGGCTATTAAAGTAGCCACAGATCAGGTGGCTAAAAATCAAACATTCATTTTTCTCATCCATGTGTCATAAGAGTCCAACATGAAGCCTGGCAGGTCATGGACCCCGTGAAGAACCAAGACCTTGGCTTCTGTCCCCACACCACAGAGAGGAAAGGGACTCCAGTCTTTCTCACAAGTGCATGAACCCCCGTTCTGAGGGTTCCAGCCTCATAACTTATTCACCTCTCAAAGGCCTCATCTCCACATTCTATCTGATGAGGGGACTGTGCTCACAACATATGAGTTTGGGAGGGACACAAACATGAGGCCATGGCAACTTACAAATTACCAGGATGATTTTAGAATAACACATCCAGGGCTGAGACTGCAAGTTTAACAGCAAAAACCACATGTATCACAAACTCAATTACTTTTTCCTTTTTTTCTTTCTTCTGCCTCAGGCTCCACAAATCAGAAGTGTTTTCCTTGTCAGTATTAACAAAAGAATGACAGAGGGAAAAAAACAAAAACACCAGGAAAGGCATTCAAGAAAAAATTTCAAACAACATTAACTTCATCATGGGCCTGTGGCTTTTTGTTTCTGCAATTCTTTCAGTGTTAGCAGCTCCTTGAATGAAATGTACGCCCACACTCTGAAGACTGATTTATAGAAAGCCAGAATTATTCTGACCATCAGAATGCTGAATGATAGAGTACATAAACCAAGTAGACCAAGGCTTTGATAAAAGAACAGAGGAGAAAGATGCAAAAAACAGGGGGCCAGCTCTTGTGCTGGGATGAGACTCACTCCCAAGAGAAAGGCATCAGGCCCTTCTAGGCACCTATTCAGCTATTAGATGCTCACCTCCCAACACCATCGCTATAGTAACCAAAGGGCAACACAAACTTGAAGGAAATAGACCACACCAAAACCACAGTAGGAAGGGACTGGAAAGTTGCTTCTGGTTAGGGGGGTATGCACATTGGAAACAGTCTCAGGTGTTCAGTTTCTGTTTCCCCCCATCCCTATACCCAAACAGTTTCTTGAAACTATTATATGACAAGAGGACATTTAAATATCATATTTCAGACTAGAGATACTGCTCAGGGATCAAGCATCTCCCTAGAATGCACAAGACTTGAGGGACAGCCTCTTTAAGTTTTGTTTTTCCCACAGGTATGACAAAATCCTCCAACAAAAGCAGTTTAAGGGAAAAAGGGCTTATCTTACAGCTCATGGCAGAGAAGTCAAAGCAGCCGGAAACATCTGGTCACACTGGATCTACAACCAGGAAGCAGAGAGAAATGAATACTCACATACTGGTATCGGCTCCATGTTATACAATCCAGGATCACATGCTCATGGAATGAGCCAGCCCACAGTTAGGGTGAGCCTTCCTATGTCTATTAATGAATCAAGACAATTCCCCAGAGGCCCATCTTCCAGGCGATTTTAGAGTCTGTCCAGTTAACCAAAACTATCACAAAACCCTTGGTTCAGTCCACAGTACTACTACAAGGAATTAATTTGCAAGAAAAGGGGGGGGGAGGGGGAAGAAGGGAAGAATAGAGGGATGGAGAGAGAGGGATGAAGAGAGGGATGGAGGAAGAGAGAGAAAAAGAGAGGGAACACATGAGGAGGGGCTAGGGAGATGGCTCCAGGGACTTCTTGTTTCATGAGGACCTGAGTTTGAATTCCCAGAACCCACAAAAACCTGGATGTGGTAGCATCCTTTAGCATCCCAGCATTCCTCTGAGGACATAGATGATGGACACAGGAGACTCCCCCAGAACTTCACAGGCCAGCTAGCCTGGCATTCTCAGAGAACATCAGCAAGGGATCCTGTCTCAAGCAAGGTGGAAGGGGAGGACAAACAACTGATGTTGTCTTCTGACCTTCACATGCGCACCATGGCACATACATTTATCATGGTACACGAGCATACACATATATACGTTGTACACAGAGAGAGAGAGAGAGAGAGAGAGAGAGAGAGAGAGAGACAGAGAGAGAGATTTCAAAAAAGAAATGGCAACATTTACACTCCACATTTGGTCTCTAAAACTGACTGGCGTGATGTTATCAACCACTAAAAAGGCTTTGTAGGAAATTGTCTCAGTGTCGCTTCTATTTTCAGCAAAATAAAACAGACCAGTTGTATAAACCACTTCCAAGAAGTTTCTTAGCCAAACAGTTACCAGTTGTGCTCGAGTTCTCTCCAGTCACATCTTAGCTGGTCTTGTACCTACAGAGTTGCCTCAGTTCCCTCACCCCAAGGTCTTTGCCAATTTGGAACATGAAGTGATCTCTCATTTCATTGCGGAGGACACAGGCTGCAGTTAATGCATGTGAGCTGGAATCAATAGAGAGGTTATATCCTCTCTCCTTCCTTCCTAACAGCACCATTAGTCCTTGCTCAATGGGCATGTCACATACCTCCCTGTCCTCTTAGAGAAAAATATTGCTCGTGCTTTGCAAACTACTTTGAAGTAACTTTTTTGAAGATCAGCCAAATACTGAACTATGAAGAAGAGAGAAAGATCTCTTGTCAGGAGTTGTAGTCAAGATCCTCAGGGTCATCCTAACAGAAAATTTAGGAAGAGATTACAGCTTGAAATATAATCTTCTGGCTTTGCAAATGACTAGCCTTTTGGCCTAAAGCCAGCCATTCATCTTTTTTTTTTTTTTTAATTTTAAAGGCAACTTCTCTGAGTAGCTCTGGATGTCCTGGAACTCATTCTGTAGACTAGGCTGGCCTTGAACTCAGAGATCTGCCTGCCCCTGCCTCCCAAGTGCTGGGATTACAGGTATATGCCACCACACCCAGATAGTCCTCCTCTTTACACCCAGGCTTTCAATTCTGCCAAGAATATACACTAAAGTTCACACTCCCGGGCTCACAGAGCTTTAGTGTGACCCAGGTTGAGACCCATCTGACAAGGGAGCCACGCAGTTAGCTAGCTGCTCTTCTGTATAGTACTTGAAGGAACGTGATCTAAGAAATCACCCACGGGCACTGAGCTGATGAAGGAGGGCAGTACAGACTCTTCAAGGAAAATGGGTGATTTAGGAGCAGAATGGGCACTGGTCTTGATCCAGGACTTATCTGGAGAAAAAAAAAAAATCACAGCTGAGTATCCTGAGTGCACTGTGATCATGAGCAAACACCTTGACATGTTGTCATTAGTATAAGGTACAATAACACACTTGCTTCAGCAATGATGAGATTCACTGAAAAATATTTTTAGTACATTTGTTTCGTCTGTGTGTGTGTGTGTGTGTGTGTGTGCAAGTGCGTGCACACACCAAGCTTTGTAGTGTGACATGGAGCATACATAGAGGTCAAAAGACAGCTTACAGGGGCTGGGTTTCTCCTTCCATGAGGTCTGTCTTACCGTTTCTATTGCTATGCCGAAACAATATGAACAAAAGCAAGCTGAGGAGGAAAAGGTTTATTCGGCTTACACTCCCACATCATAGTCCATCACTGAAGGAAGCCAGGTCAGAAACTTTAACAGGGCTGGAAACTGGAAGCAGGAGCTGAAGCAGAGGCTACAGAGGAGTGCTACTTATTGGCTTGCTCTCCCATGGCTTGCTCATCCTGCCCTCTTATAGAACCCAGGACCTGCAGCCCAGGGACGCCCCGCCCATAATGGATTGGGACCTCCCTCATTTATCACCAGTTAAGACAATGCCTTACAGCAGGGTCGCATGGAGGCATTTTTTAAACTGAGGCTCCCTCTTCTCCGATGACTCTAGCTTGTGTCAAGTTGAGCCACAAAACAGCCAGTACAGGGTCCCAGGTATGAACCCAGTCTGTTACACATTGAGCCATCCCACTGGCCTGATGAAACACATTTTTTAAAAGTGTTGGTGCAGCCGGGAGAGGTGGCGCACGCCTTTAATCCCAGCACTCAGGAGGCAGAGGCCGGTGGATTTCTGTGAGTTCGAGGCCAGCCTGGTCTACAAAGTGAGTCCAGGACAGCTAAGGCTTGGTACACAGAGAAACCCTGTCTTGAAAAAAACCAACCAAACAAACAAAAAAAGGTGTTGGTGCAAGCATGTAAGAATACATAAGATTACTTTGAGGATGAAGAAACTAGAATCCAAATAAGTCACAGAACCTACACAAAGAGCTTGTAAGTGGAAAGACCAGAATTCAGATGCTAATCTTTCAATTCTATCTCTAATATTTTTCTACAATATGGTGACTTTTTAAAAAAATTCGGTGACTTTTATTTGGACCACTGAATCCCTGGAGAATCTTACCAACCTATGAACTTATCCCCTCACACAAAAATACACACAATTAAAAAAAATTATTTCAGTTCAACAATGGCCTCTAGGAGGCCCCAGATTCAGATTAAGAAGCACTCCACTGTGCCCTCTTGGATGTGCCTGAGGGCATTTGCCGAAGGAAAATATGAATTTTCACTGTTACTCCCAAAGACAAGGAAGGGTAGGCTTAATGTCTAAAGTGGTTGGGATAAGATTCTGAGTAAGACTGGAAATATAGAGTCTTGCTTCACACTGCTTTGATCTTTAAAACACCCCAGAGATAGTTAACATGTTCCTCAAAGGGAGCCATATTGGAAAACAAGAGGTCATGAAGGCTAGGAACCACACACATTTCAAGAAGACAATGATCAACCATGGTCAAGGTGCTAAGATTTAGCAACAGATAAATGTCCCCTGAACTCATTCGTTCCAGTTTCCTTTCAGTAAAAGAAGCCACTAATGAACAGGACATATGGCTACTCATATAGATACTATTTTCTAAGCTATTTTGCAGGTAGGTGTGGCCGTATGACTGAGGTCAAGTCGGTGGATTGTGAGAAAAAAAGAGATATATGAAAGTATATCCTTCCCATTCTCACTTCCCAGTTTCCAAGGACTTGAATGTGGATCTGGCAGTGGTTCAACTTCAGTCAAGGACATGGGGAAGGGTTTTGAGGAATATGGCAGGATCTGATGAACTGAATGTGGATCTCATGATTTTATGGAGCAGACCAGCCTACCTGAGGTGGATTGATTGCCACCACCCTTTGATTAGAAAGAATCTCTTGTGTGCTGTATGGAAGCATCACTTGTTAATAAAAATCTGTTGGCCTATTAGCTGGGGCAGGAAATAGGAGGTGGGAGGGCCAGTAGAGACAAAGATTGAACTCTGGGAGTTAGTCAGAGGAGGAGATTCGCCCCAAACTCTGAGGAAGACCGGTGCATGAAACTAAGGAGAGGTAACCAGTCACGTGGCACTCATAGAATAAAATAAATGGCTTAATTAAGTTACAAGCTAGTCGGGGAACAAGCCCCAGCTTATGGCCTAGGCATTTATTCACAAATTAAATCTCAGACTATTTATTTTGGGGACTGGGGTACAGGGGGAAAAGCATGTGGTTACACTTTGACTCCCTTGTGAAAAAAAGAAATTAACTTCTCTATAAACACTGTGGACAGTACTCTTTAGTACTCTAGACAATGTCACAACTAATTCACACATCAGAAAAGATGACAGAGAATTCATATGAAGCTGAGGTTGGGTGACTTTGATGATTTCAGACGTATGACTGGATCAGAAACCTGATAGTAAATTAAAGAGCTAATCTTTACAACCTTCCCAACATCCCATGACCACCATAGGTTCTAGAACAGTGGAGAAGGAGTAGGGTAATCTGTTCTCATGACATTTGCCTTCTAATAGACCGGTTATAAAACAAATACATAAATAAACCAGGAGACAACAGAGTATGAATATGAAGATTATCTCGGCATTGTGCCAAGAAGAAAATGAAACTGGAAAAGTGGCTAAAATGTGTTGCCTCACCTATAGTGGTCAGGAGAACACCAAAGCAGAGTTATATCTGAGAAAAACTCGATAAAAAGAATCAAGACTAAGGCTATATCAAGATCCAGATGAAATGCACCAGGCAGAGGGAACAACAAGTCCTGGAGGCAGGAATACACTTGTGTAAGGCAAGCAATCTCAATATCCTATTTCAATAATGCTCTATTTTAGTTGAGTGATTTAAATTTTCAGACAAAAAAAAATCCCCTCAAATACATATCATGGGTAATTTCACTTCCTTGGCAGCTAGCAGGGCAGTATCACCAGATGAAAACTTACATTTAGAACCAATTAATTTATCAAGTATGATTTCTTTTCTGGCCTGAGTTGCTCAGGACACAATTGGACCATAGCATTGGTCTTCTCCTGCAAGACAGATTTGCCATCAGAACATACCCTCTTCCTCTCAGCACATATCCACTTCCTCTCAGCACATACTTGCTTCCTCACAACACATGCTTGCTTCCTCTCTCTCAGCACATACCCAGCCACTTCCTGTCAGCACATATTCACTTCCTCTGTGTAGTAATAAATAATTAAATTATTATCAATATTTATATTATGTAGTTAATTGGTCAGCGGTGTTAATCCTTAACCTACCATTGTAAATAATTACACAGACACCTGATGGATTTTAACAAGCCTTAGCCTGGATTGAACAATCCTGGCCTCTCGAATATATTCTTGGCCCCTAAATAAGACTCCAATATACACATACGTCCCCTTGGGCTGTTATTCTCCATGCTTTGCTGATGTTACAGGTCATGTGGATTGATCTTCCTCCATTAGCCCATCATGTCCTCCTCCTTCCTCTTCCACCAATTCTTCCTTCCCATGATACTCCTTGCTCTTCCAGAGCCCACCAACCTTTTCCCCTCCTACCCCCTCTCTTTCCCCAATCACAGGCCTCAGCATTTTATTAAAGCCAATCAGAGACGATGATTAGCAAGCAAACAGACAGCAAGCAGGCCTCTGGGAGCAATTAATTAACATTTAGAATACATATCAGATCACTGCATCACCTCTCAGCACATATCTGCTTCCTCTAAGCACATATCCATTTCCTCTCAGAAATACCCAGCTCCTCTCGGCACATACCTACTATCTCTCTCAGAACACACTCTCTTCCTTTCAGATCATACCCAGTTTCTCTCAGATCATACCTACTTCCTCTCACACATACATGCTTCCTCTCAGATCATACCTGTTTTCTCTCATATCACACCCACTTTCTCTTACATTTCTTTCTTACCACAAGCAGACAGCTTAGTACTGAGGGTGATTAGTTAGTGGTTGACTTTTAGAAACTTAACCATGTCTATATATATATATATATATATATATATATATATATATATATATATGCTCTTAATAAAACAGGTCATTTTTAACCAGTGTCCTGGAGAAGTTAAGAAGTCATTCTGGGCATGGGTGGTTTCATGTAGTCCTATGATGAGAACATTTACGAGTAGGAAGGTCTTTTGATGGCCTTCATGAAATGAAAAATAGTAGGTAGGAAGGAAAAATGTATAATAATGCAATGTTTCTCTTTGTGATGAAGTCCATGCATAACAGTACTGGAGAGATGCTTCAGGTTAAGAGCATTTGCTGTTCTTCTGCAGGACCCACTCACACCAGGCAGCTCACAACCATCTGCAACTTCAGCTCCAGAAGACCCAATGCCTTTGACCTCTGAGGGTACCAGCACTAGTGTACACATACCCACATATGTACACACACACACATTTACACACAATTTAAAATACTTAAAATAAATCACTTAAAAAATTCCTGTAGCAGAAATCTGGACCTCAGCTATAAAAATCAAGTGCATATGTGTTAGGTCATATGTTTGTACTCTAAATATCCATTATTAATCTTTTTTTTCCTCCAGTTATTCTTGCTGGGGGGGGGTGAACATAATCATTGGTTTTCTCTGTTTAAAGATTATTTGCCAATGAAGAAAACCTCAAAGGGCATACAGCTAACATGTGTAATGAAAACAATATCATAGAGGTATTTCAAGAAATTAATAAAAGCATCATGTACATTTTCTGGATTTTGCCATGTAGGTGGCATATGTTGCCTTTATAAACTTATAATTTATTATAAGTCTTTTTGTCATTTTAAATCAGTGTTAACTCTGATACCTAATTCTGTATTTGTAACTCTGTCTTATCTGTAATGAGCCTCCTCAAATTATTTATTTCTGACCATAACTCTTGATTACTACCTGTCTTAGTTAGGGGGTTTATTGCTGTGAAGAGATACCATCACCATGGCAACACTTGCAAAGTTGCTACTGAGGTTAAAAAAATCATTTGATTGGGGTTGGTTTACAGGTTCTGAGCTTTATTCCATTATCATCATGGCAGGAAGCATAGCGACAAGCAAGCAGACATGGTTCTGGAGAAGGAGCTGAGAATTCTACATGTGGACCAGCAGGCAGCAAGAAGAGAGAGACACTGGGCCTAGCCTGAGCTTCCAAAACCTAGTGACACACTTCCTCCAACAAGGCCATAAGGTCACACCTCTTAATAATGCCACTCCCTGGTGACAAAGCCTTCAATTGTATGCACTTACAGGGTCAAACATCAGCTAAAAAACCCCTTTAATCTCCATGCAAGTAGGTGGGAGGGGTTGTGAGAGAACACAGCAAGGTGTATAAACCATCGCTAGGTTATGGGCCTCCCGATTCCATTAAGCTCAACACCACTCTCCAGTCCTTTCTGGATGTCCTGAACTTTCTGCCTCATCTCTGAATTACCAGGCCACCTCAGATTCTCCAGAGTGCTGGCCACTGCTCTTCACTTGAGTTCCTCATATCTCACTGATAAGGTGATCGCTGCCATGGGAGAATGTCGTGCTCTAGCTTCCTTTCTGACGCTGTGATAGAACACCCTGATCAAAAGCAGCTAGGGCAGGAAATGGTGCAGTTGGCTTATACTTCCATCGTAACAGGGAAGTCACAAAGAGGCAGGAGCTTGAGACAGCCAGTTACATCAGTTTTACAGTCGAGAGCAAAGATTGAGTGCAATGGTGCTGACTGGCTTCTTCCATTCTAATGCAGTCCAGGGCCTGCCTGCCTGGCAGCAGTTCGGTCCATGATGGGCTGGGGCTTCGCACATGAATTAAGGGTACAAGACAATCTCCCCAAAGGCATGCCTCCAGACCAACCTGATGTAGACGATTGCTCAGTTGAGGCTTCTTTCTTCTCATATGATTAAAATGTTAAGTTGATAATTTAAAACTAACCCGCACACTCATCAATAGACTTGTCTCACCTTTCAGTGGATGGAATAGCCTTGCTCCTGTTAAGTAATAAAGCCACCAGTGGGAGACACAACTCATAGAAAAACTTGCCTAAACGCCCAATACCCAGGTTTCCCTCCCTACCATGGTGAACAACAACAGCAAACAATTAGCTTTATTCGGGTGTGGTGGTACAATCGGTAACCTCAACCTTCAGAGATTAAGGAAGGAGGACTTCAAGTTCAGAGCCAGCTTGCACAACAGTGAGATCTTCTCTCATGCAAAGAAATAACAGAAAACGCCACACAATGTAAACCTCCCCTCTTTTGCGGGCCTACCTTCTCCTGCCTGGTTGCCATCATCCCTGTGCCTTTTTCTCCCAGACCTTTGTTGACACCTTAATGTTAACATCTCTTCTCTAAAAGGGCTGAAGAGATGGCTCAGCAGTTAACTGCACAGACTGCTTTTGCAGAGGCCCTGAGTTCAGCTCCCAGCATTCATCTCAGGCAGCTCACAAGGGCTTGCAACTCTGTGGGACACCTGCACACACATAAAATCAAAACATTTTTAAAAATGAATCTTTTTCCTTTTTTTTTTGATTCTTCAGCTGAGACAGTGAGAAAGATGACTTGTTGTACACGAGTTACACTTGGCACCAGTGAACAGAACTAGTCCAGAATGCCAAAGGTCCACGGCAGAGGGCCAGTGGGGCTGTTTTGGTTGTTAGACAAGCAGTCAGTTTCTCAGGTGATCTCGGAGAGATGATATTCTAGGTCCATGGGGTCTTGTTACCAATGGTGGCATGCAGCCCAAAAACTTTTACCAGCATCCCAGCCTTTGGCATCCCTTGGTTCTGCTCCTGCAGCCTTCCTGAGTCCACAAGTAGTTTACTCGGACCTCTGCTTCCTCTTTCTTCTCTTGTGCTTCAGTCTGCGCCTTTGCGTCTTCCACGACTTCACTCTGATGGCTCTGGAGTTGCAAGGAAGATGGTGCTTATACTGAGAGACCTAAACAATGAATCTTTAAAAAGCAGGAGAAACAAGACAGAAACAGGGCAGATGGACATCCAGACACAGAGACTTCTCACCACCTTTTAAACTTCCAGCTATTGTACACACAGCGAACACACCATGAGAACATGTCTCGTCACCTCCATTATTGTTATTCAAGATTCAGCCACCATCATCTACAGCCAGGATTATTCACCTAGAATGTCGTCACCTTTACCCTTATATCCCGCTCTTCAAATGGAAGCAGGAGTAATATTTAAAAATGTAAACTCTGTCATATTCTTTAAGACTATCACGTTGGCTTTCTGACGTACCTTTCAAAATTAAAAGCCATTCCTCGCTCTATGAAGACTTGATTAAGTCTAGCATCTCTCTCCAATCACATCTTCTGGTTTTTTCTACTTCAACCACTGTGTGCTGCAGTTTGGACTCCGAATGGCCTGCAAAGGACCACATGTTGAAGGTCCACAGGAAGGATTCTTATAGATGGATGCATCCTACGATTGGTGGTGAATATTTAGGTCACTGCAGGAGTTCACACTCCTCTTTCTTTTTTCACTGCCTGGATACAAGGTGAGAGACTTGCATCTACCACATGCTCCCACCATGATGTGTGCCACAGACCTAACCATAACACGACCCATTGGTCAGGGACTGGGATCCCCAAAACTGGGTGCCAAAATAACTTGTTCCTCTCTGCAAATTGATTACCTTAGGGATTATAATAGCTAAAAGCAAGCTATCACACTAAAAGTTCATTCTTGCCCAGAAAATTACTAATAATTCTAGTCCTTACTAAGTTGCTGCTCTTGATAAGGAATCTTCTTACAAACACATCATTTAGAACCATAAAGGGATTTGAGAATATCACATAATTTGGAAGCAGGCTCACTCAATGGTAGTTACTCTTTTATTTTAATGAGGCGGGGGGGGGTCACTTAGGATCTAACTAGGTCATCAGGCTTGGTGGCAAATGCCTTTAACCACAGAGCCGTATTTGCTGGCCCCTCGGTATTAGTTTTGAGTGACAACAGAATAGGTAGATAACTAAGAAGTATAGTTATATACTACAGAAGTTATTGGTTTTTTGATAAAACTTAGCACATATAGTCACTAAACCCATTTTTGAAATTAGACCAGTTCCACCATTTCAAAATGTGACCAGTCCTTGCTGTCACCCTTCCATAACATAATCACTAATGCCCTTTGTGCCACAGGCTAACCCAATGCAATACTCAGTCGGTCACTGACACTCTTTTCCCAGTGAGTGTAGATTGTGTCAAGCTGGCAACTAAAATTCACCATCACAGTGAATTCCCAGGAATATTGGTATAACTATGTTCATAATATTGGCTTTAACTTTTGAAGGTCTGGTAGCAGTGTCTTTTTTTTTCATTAATAATATTAGTAATTTGTTTCTGGTTTTTAAAACTGGACTAGCCAGAATTTTACCATTTTTTTTAAAGAACTTTAGTTTCATCGATTTTTGTATATTGTTCATTGGTTTCCATTTTGTTAGTTTCCACTCTGATCTTTACCCTTTATTCCTTCCTTGGTGTTCTGTTACTCTTTCTTAGTTTCTTAAGTGAAAGCTCATATTGTGTTTTCTGACTTCTAATGTATATACATAAAGTTATAAACTTTCCCTGAGGCATTCCTTTAGTTATGTTTAACCTTCTTTATATATTGTATTTAATTTTATTATAGTTCCAGATATTTTTTTAAATAATTTATTTTTTATTTCTTCAAGTTACATCTCAATCACAATACCCTCCCTACTCCCCCCTCCAGTCCCACCCTTCCACCCTCCTCCCCCTCAGCCCCACCATCCTCTTCCCTTCTTTTTTTTTTTTTTTTTTTAGTTTAAGGTATTTATTTTTCCCCCCAACAGCTCTCCCTTTCAGTCCAAATAATGGTTCTTTTTCTTATAACTATAAATACAATACAAAACAACAGAAATAAATAGGCCACGATTATAAGAGTTATATGGCTTAGCATACATTCCCAATATCCAGTCCATATGTATTTGGCACCTGACTTTAACATTCTACTATCTAACCATCTCCATGAGTTTAAAGTTCTATATCTAACTCAGCTTTCATACTAACTTGCCTCATAGTTTTAAAAATATCTTCTTAGATCCAGAACACCCTCTTGATTCCTAAACAACTCAAAATTTAACTATGAGACTCTAGCTATCTATTCTTCAACCACCTCAGAGACCTGAGAGGGATAAATATATCTGATTATATAGGAAGTGCAGGGCCTGCAGCTTCCAAAACTAAAAAATGACATACCAGTGGCTGCCTGGACAGTTCCCATTTTCTCTCCATACATTACAGCATCAATCTTCAGCCATTTGGCCCCATTTCTCTGACAGACATTGGTTGTAGAGCAGGAATTATGAAGGACTTACCTACCCTGTCTTGGCAGAGCTAGGCTGTCGACTTACCTGCTTCCAAGTTTTGTCCTTTTTGGACAGAAGTCTGTCTACCGTTGAAGCAAGTGGTTTTTCTTGCCAAGAGAATGGCTTACCACCAATTTAATCATCTCCCACTGGAGATTCTTCGATGCTCATCTTCTACTTGGAGTAATATAGGGGATGCTGTCAGGAGCTGACATGTCTCGATATCAAAAAATCTTAAGTTAAGAAAACATCTTTGAATGCCATATTCTGCAGATCTCTTGAGGTTTTTGAAGATGCCCTATCTATCTCTTATATTTAGATAAGCAAATATTGCTTGTCTCTTAGCAACTTGATTTCTGAGTAGCTTAGAAAATAACTGATAGACTGTCATAGTAACTAACAAAATGACACGTTTTCATGAATATTAGTTTCTGTTTCTTAATTATCCTAAACAGTTTATGTCGGTTGGTAGCGAGAGGTCAAAACTTGACATTTCATTTTTAAGTATTACTACAAACAATACCTTTAAGAAGCGTTACCCTTAATTTTGTATCAGTATACAAAGATCAATACCAATGTGGCCAAATATAATCTTAATTTTGTATCAATATACAAAGATCAGTACCGATGTAGCCCAATACAATCTTAATTTTACATTAATATACTAGGGTCAATACCATTGTGGTCAAATATAATCTTAATTTTGTATCAATATACAAAGATCAATACCGATGTAGCCCTATACAATCTTAAATTTGCATTAATATACAATGATCAATACCAATTTAGCCAAATATAATATTAATTTTGTATCAGTATCCAAAGTATAAAGCTATATTCAATAATCTGTCCTTTTTTCTTGTTCTTTCCTATACTATGTCTATGTCCCATTTTTCTCAAGTCTGTTCACTCCTATATAGGAGAGAAAGGAGGATACAGAAAAGCAAAAGAGAGAAGTCCCTGGGTCTAACCTCCAAAACCCATTTAACAAGACCATTTAACAGCTTGTAGTCTTTTCCCCTAAATAACAAAATTTTCTATTCTCTATCAAATAACCAAAGGGGAAGAACACCCTCCCCACCTTCTGGGGATGGGACGTTGTTCTCTTAAAATGACTTCCTGCTGATTTGGGACGTAGTAAACCTGTTTGGGGCCCAAATAAGAATGGAAAAATGGTTAAAAATGTTAATAGAATCATTTGATGTTCAGTCCCTTTGTGCTCAGCTATTTAGATGTCCTACGAAGTTCATAGACAGAAGCTGATCTTCAGAACTTTACTGAAGATCTGGCTGGAGTAGTCTGTGGAGCTGAATGATCTTAGCGATTTTGAGTTGTTGTGGTTATAGACTTTTGAGGAAACTGCTATTGAAGAAGTCTGCAAGGCTGGATCATCTGGGCCACTCGTCTTCTTTGGTGTCTGATCTGTTTTCTGCTGAGGTTTCCGTTGTCCAGTTGTCCCTGGATTCCTTGAATGGATGCTTTAAATCTCCTGGAAAGATAAGAACAGAGCCCTGCCCTAATCCTAACTCTGGGACAATTACCTTTTTTTGGGGGGGAGTCAGGTAATATTTTTCCTGGAGCAAATTTGGTTTTTTGATAATATATAAAGTATTACCTTTCAATCCGGATTAAAGAAGAAATTATTTTGATATTTTGGAGCTAAACAAACCTTTAGTGTATATATTTTGAGATCTCAAAGGACAATTTGTTTGAATTGCAGCCTGCCTTTTGTAAGTAGCTTTTAAACTTAAATCTTTCCAAATCCTATGTGCCTGTCTCTGCATTCTAAATTTTGGGATCAAAGACATGTGGTTTCCAACTGATGGGATTAAAGATGTGCTCCTCCACCCCTGGATCAAAGTTTTTCTCTGTTTAGAGTTTGTTTTGTATCAGGTGGCCTTGAGCTCTGAGATCTGACTGTTTCTGTCTCTAGTGTGTTGGGATTAAGGGTGTATTCTTCCCCAATGATGTGACTAAGGGTGTGCACCATCACCACCCTGTTTCTTGTAACTCTAGAATTTATAAGACAACTAACTCTATAGTGATCCTCCTGTCTCTACTGGAGGTAAAGGCATGGGCTAACACCATGCATTATTTTACCTTAGCTCTAAGTTTTTTCAACTCTTGGAGGTTTGTAAAACCAGGTTGAACAGCTGTCACCTTTAATTTATTTACAGTGTTTTAAACCTGTTACCTGCTTTTTAATGCCAAACCATGGAAATAGCCTATACCTCTACAAAAAAAAACCAAAAAACAAAAAAAAAACTTTTAAGCTGCTATCAAGTTTGTGTAATCTCTGTAGCCACCTGCAGTCTAACATTCTAATCTGAAATTAAGGCCATTTTCTTTTCATGCCAGTAAGGTAAATTATAGTTTGAAAATTTTATATTGTATTTTTATTATATTTTTAAGCTTATTAATTCTTTTCTTAAAATAGTATTATTTATTTCTAGAACATAGTTTCCTCCCTCCTCCCCTCTTGGCCCCTCCCTTCATCTCTCCTTCCCTCCCTCTCTCCTTCCCTCCCTCCCTCCCTCCCTCCCTCCTTGTTCCTCTACTTGGTACTCTCCTTCTCCTCAGATGAGGTGGGTCCTCACATATCATACTCCCTCAGATCTTGCGTCATGTGAGGCCCAAGAGCTTACACTCGTACTGGAGCTTGATAAGGCACACCATCTAGGGTGTGGGGTTCCACTAACCTGCAGCAGGTTCCATGACTCACTGGTGGGTAGAATTTTTCCTAGGATAGATATGCTAGGTTCCTGTCTATTTGGGTGTGTGGGTTGTAGGATAGTTATCCTCTGATGTATGGTTAATATCCATTTGTAAGGGAATACATACCATGTTTATCTTTCTGGGACTGCGTCAGCTCACTTAGGATGAGCTTTTCTAGTTCCATCCATTTGGTTTTGAATTGCATGATTTTCTCATTTCTGATAGCTGTGTAGTATTCCATTGTGTATATGTACCACAGTTTTTTTATCCATTCTTCAGTTGATGGACATCTGGGTTGTTTCCAGTTTCTGGCTATTACAAATAAAGCTGCTATGAACATTGTTGAGGCAATGTCCTTTTGGTTTCGTTTCAGATCTTTTGGATATATGCCCAAGAGGGGTATGGCTGGGTCTTGAGGTAGATTTATTCCCAATTTTCTAAGATATCTCCAGATTGATTTCCAAAGTGGTTGCACAAGTTTGCAGTCCCACCAGCAATGGGGGAGTGTTCCCCTTTCTCCACATCCTCGCCAGCATGTGCTATCATTTGAGTTTTTGATCTTAGCCATTCTGACAGGTGTGAGATGGAATCTCAGAGTTGTTTTAAGTTGCATTTCCCTGATAACCAAAGATGTTGAACATTTCCTCAAATGCCTCTCAGCCTTTAGAGATTCCTCTTCTGTGAATTCTCGGTTTAGCTCTGTACCCCATTTATTGATGGGGTTATTTGATTTTTTGGTGTTTAATTTCTTCAGTTCTTTATATATTTTGGATATTAGCCCTCTGTCAGATGTTGGGTTGGTGAAGATCCTTTCCTAGTTCCAGATATTTTAAACCTTTGATTTTTTCTTTCTTTTTTTTTTTTTTTGATACATGAACTACTTTAAATGTGGTGTTCAACTTCTACATGGTTAGAGATTTTTCTATATTTCTCTGATTGGTTTTGAAATTTCAATTGTTGTTAGAGTGTATTTTTATAATTTGTCTTTTTAAATTCATTGAAATGAATTTTATGGCCTTTAGTCAATCCCGATGAGTACTCAAGGTGAAGTTGAAAATAATGAATATTTTTCTGTTTGAAATGGAATGTTGTATTAATATGCTGATATTTTTTACAGAAATATGTAGAAATATGTATTCAATACAGAAAAATCTGTGTTGAAATACAGAAAAATGTATTGCATGCCTATGTGTTACATATTTTTGAGACATTTACTTCTATAAACTTGAGTCAGCATCTGATATAAATTTCCTTAACCTAAGGAAGTGCCCTTAATATTTCCTGTAGTGGGGCTAGACAGATGGCTCAGCAGTTAAGAGTGCTTGCTTCCCTTGCAGAGGACTGAAGTTTAGTTCCCAGCACCCTCATCAGATGGCTCATAAGTGCCTGTAACTTCAGCTCCAGGGTATCCAGGGCCCTCTTCTGGCCTCCGAGGGAACTATGTGTATGTCACACACACACACACACACACACACACACACACACACACACACAGTTAAAGTAAATGAGTCTTTAAAAATATTGCTTGTAGCACATTTTAGTAGTATAATTATTAACTAAGTAATTCATTTAGTATTAATTAATTAATTTCTGTTTGTCTGAAAATGTATCAATTCTATACTTTCTAGGTAAGGATTGATGGGAATTGAAAAACTGAATAGTCTTTTTTTCTTTAGCAGCTTGAGTATACCATTCTTTTACTGTCTGGACTTAATTAATTTTGAAACATGGTAAGCTATTATTTTTTTTTTACTATATGTGGTTTGTAATTATCCTCTTATCATTTTCAAGTTTTTATCTATTTTTATGCAGTTTGGCTATGGTCCTCTTCACATTTAGGCAATTTGTTAGTTGGATTTCTCAGTTTATTATATATTAACATTTTGACTATATTTGGAAAGTTTGTAGCCATCATTTCTTCAGTTTTTTTTTTTCTTCTTTTTTCCATAGTTTATTTCTGGACCCCATTTATACATGTTGAACTATTTAGCACTTCTTATGCCATATGTCTGATGCTTTTCATTTTCTTCCAAGTCTTATATTTTTTTGTAACATTCATTTATCAGAGAAAGGCACACAATTGTCATATCATACTAGCGAAGGGTCCAGGACAACTTGTGGGAGTTGGTTTTCTCCTTCTCCCATGTAGGTCCTTGATATTAAATTCAAATCCTCAGGCTTGGCAGCAAGTGTCTCTACCCACTGAGCCATCTTCCCAGCCTCTCACCCTTTTCTGTTTCTTTATGGTCTTTTGGGACTGGTTACATAATCTATTGATCTGCATTCAAATTCTTTGTTTCTTTCTTCTGATATCACCAATATGAAGGTGAATTCATCTCGTGAATTTAATTTTTCAGTTATTGACTTTTTTCAGCTACAGAATTTCTACATGGTATTATTTGTAGCTTCTGCTTTTTTTTATTTTTGTTGCTAGTTTGGGGGTGAGTTGTTAGCATATTTCCCACAAAATCTTTAAAGGTGTTACTTTGAAGTCTTTTAATCCTAAAATCCAGCGTCTGAGTCTACTTGGAATCAATTCCCAGTGACTGTTTTAAAAACAAGTTACTTCTTATGTATTTAAATGCCTGGAAGTTTTTAAATTGAACACTGGACACTGGGGCTAAAAGACTGAAATAAGTATTCTCAGTTTCAATAGTTTTGATTATTACTTTATATTTTAGCAAATTGTCCATATTTATGTTTAGGATTATCTGTAGCCTAATACTCAGCTTCTGATGTCTTTCCCTGACTAATGCTTGCTTGTTTTAGCCTCATTACCAAAGGTCCCCATGCCTATGTAGTTTAGTGACAAGGTAATTATGTGTCAGAGGACATACTTTGATATTTTGAGTCTGTAAGACTTTTAACCCTGTGTTGTCCCTGTTGAGGAAATCTCTAGAAGCATGGCAAATTCTTCTTGTGGGTTATGGATTTTGTTTGTTTTTAATGATTGATTTTTGTTTGTGACAGTGTCTCTCCCTGTAGCCCAGGCTAGCCTTGAACTCATTATGTAGTATTGGATAGCCTCAAAATTTCAGGGATCCTTCTCCTGCCTCTGTCTCCGAAGTGCTGGGACTGCAGGTGTGAGCCATCCATGCCCAACAAACTCTTAAGTCACCTTCAGTCTTCATGTGCTGATGAGTGTTCTGAGATATCCCCCAAGCAATCATCCAGAACCAAGTGAGAAGTTCTGCTTCAGCCCCAGTGTGCTCTCCCTTCCAATACTGCACATATAAATGTTGAGTTGTTTTCCATTTTCCTTAAGCTGCAGGAGGTGTTGGCAGCTGACACCTCCTGCTTCAAAGTTCAAAGGCTTGTGTCCCTGTGGAATTTGTCACCTCTAGCTGGTGAGGTACAGATTTTCTCCTTAGGGAAGCAGATCTATCACCTCTAGACAATGGACTTTGCCACTTGGCTGAGGAAGAAAGACAGCAAGCTTTGTAGCAAGAAGCCCACAGGCCTGTTAATTTTCCATGAGTGGCCTCCTCCATTTGTTTTCTGCCTTGGTAATTTTTCCATGCCTGGAGACAATTATTTATAATAATCCTGTCCACTTTTCAACATGTTTTTCACAACAGAAGAAACCTACCATAAAAATTTAAAATTATACCAAGGAACTTGCCAGTATAAATGTATGATTGCCAACTACCTAACACTGTGTGTGTGTGTGTGTGTGTGTGTGTGTGTGTGTGTGTATATACACACAAATTCAGGTGCATGTTTTATTGTGTGTGCATTCAGGCACATGTGTGTGCATATGTGTGCATGGGTGTGTATTCCAGAGGTGAATGTTGAATGTCTTTGTCAGTCATACTTTGCCTTAATTTTCTTGTGAGACAGCATCTCTCAGTGAACCCTGAGCTCACTGACTCTGCTAGACCAGCTGGTGTGAGAGCCAGAGATCTATCTCCCCCTTGTCCGCACTGGCACATGTCACTATGTCCGACTTTTAGTGTGGGCATTGAGTCAGACTGGGAATTGATTCAGCCCTTCAGGCTTACACAACTTGCAGTTTCCCAACTATCCCTCTGACATCTACACTTCAAAAGATATTGTACTGTAAAAATTGTATAAGAGGAACAAAAACAGCAAAGTGTCCCCCAGTGTTCCTAAATCTCTATAGAGAGGTACTTCTAAGAACTTTGTTTTCATAGAAGCAGAGTGTCTTGGTTTCATATCAACATATTGGTAGACGAGTGCCAATTTAAATAAATGCAAAAATATATAGGTAGCTACAAATCACAGGGTGTATGATGCTAAGTAACTAAGGAATATTGCAAAGTGTACAGGAAAGGGAAGACTTTGTTAATACTGAACAGTACAGATGTTGAACGGAGGGCTGGTAGGCCAACAGAAGTTTGGTGGAACAAACAAGGTGACCCTGAAATAAAACTGATAGTGAGGGGCTGGAGAGATGGCTCAGCTGACCCTGAAATAAAACTGATAGTGAGGGGCTGGAGAGATGGCTCCGCGGTTAAGAGCACTGGCTGCTCTTCCAGGGTCATGAGTTCAATTCCCAGCAACCACATGGTGGCTCACAACCATCCATAATGAGATCTGGTGCCCTCCTCTGGCCTGTAGATATACCTGCAGACAGAACACTGTATACATAATAAATAAATCTTTAAAAACAAACAAACAAACAAAAAAACTGATAGTGAATGGCCATGTTAGCTGCCCTGGTTAACCCAGACCCAACTCTGAAGGTCAGCTTCTGTCCTTGCCTTCAGAGGCCACTCTCCACCACCAAGGTACAAGTCATGGTCAGAGGATCTCCAACTCAAGGACGTTCCCTCTCCCTTCTCTGCTCACACCTTTGTTATTGTTCTTGGGAGAGATGCAACGGGAGGGAAGTCTCCATGAGAGTTAGAGCGGTTCTATTTACTGGAGGGCCGATGAGAAATACCGGCAAGAACAAGTCTTCAAGCAGATCAGACATTTTCTTCATAGTTTATAGCCAGCCAGTGTTTGGGGAGCTTACATAGAAGACTGTATCAGTTATAGACAAAGTCAAGAAATCATATTTTTTTCTGTACATGAGTTATGGTTGAGTTAAACGATATGACCTTCCTCCCTCAAATATATATTCCATGTGGAAGGCAGGAGATAAAGAAGCCAAAGTTTCTAGGAAAGCCGGGGCTGGAGAGCACAGTCACTGGAGGAAGAATGGAGAGACTCCCTGGACAGCTCAGGAGGGAGGCTCTGAGGCCACAGCTGTGGGAGTGCTGATCCCAGAAAATGTTGGAGCTGATTTGAATCTTCTTGGGTGATTCAGTCCAGGGCTATTGGCACAACTAACAGCTTCTGTCTGTTCCAAATCCCTTTTCTTCATCCTTCTTTATCCTGCTCTTTTGGTTCTGCCAATGTTTTCTACGAGACTGACCTCTACAAGGTCTGTCCTTATGTCCCTCAAGCATCCTTCTCCACATTTGGTTCCCTTGTTAGAGCTCATTTCCTGTTGTACTCATAAACTGTACAGTAAATGTGTTCACTGTGGTCCGGCATTTGAATGTCTATCTTCCTCTCCGAGTTAAGTAACTTGTGTAAACTTGAAAAAGCAAACACCTCATCAAATCTTAAGGTCATCAACTTGTAGTGAGATTGTTAATGTGGTGGTTTGCAAGAATCTCATATACAACATCTTGAAAATGTTCTCTTAAAAATATAGATCCTCCCCACCAAAGGAATTCCCCAGCAAAGTGAAGAGACAACAAACAGGAAGGAGAAGAATATTTGCCAACCATGCTTCTGACAAAGAGTTGGTAGTCAGAATATATAAGGACCATAAAAGAACAACCTAGTAGCCAAAGACCAACTAATCCGATTGAAGACTGAGAAGGAGACATAGTAGGTATTGCTAAAGAGGAGACATACAAATAGTTAATAGGGATATGATAATATTTTCAATATTTCTAATCATCAGAGAGATAAAAATAAAAGCCCAATCACAGATGATATGACCTCACTCTAATAAAAGTAGGTATTATAATTAAAACAAAATATAACAAATACTCAAAAGGAAGTGGAGAAAAGGGAAGCCTCATATGGTTTGTGTACAGTTAGGACATTAGCACAGACAAGATGGAAAAACGCATGGGCCCTTCTCAAAAATTAAAAGTGGAGATGTCATATGATCCTGCAGGTCCACTACTGGGTACACATCCACAGGAAATGAAATCAGACTTTCACTGAAGCATTGTTTGCAATAATCAAGAAAAAGAAATGACCTTAAGTGCTTTGTTAGTTACTTTTCTGTTCTTGTGATAAAACACTGTGATCAAGGCCACTTACAGAGGAAGAATTTATTTGGGCTTACAGTGCCAGAGGGGTAAGAACCCTTCACCATTGTGGCAGAGAAACAGAAACATGACAGCAGGCAGACAGGTAGGCAGGTATGGTGTCTGAGGTTGCAAACTGAGAGCTTACATCTTAAATGGTAAGAAGAATGTGTGCATTCACACATGCTGGAGCACGCACACACACACACACACACACACACACACACACAGAGAGACAGAGAGAGAGAGAGAGAGAGAGAGAACACTTGGAACAGTGTCTGGCTTTTGAAACCTCAAAGCCTGCCCCAAGTATTTCAGCACCTAAGCTTATGAGGGACAGTCCCATTCAAACCTACACAATTGTCCTTCAATTTTTTTTAATAGGAAAAAAATATGGAACATACATATGTTGGAACACTATTCAATCTTAGAAAAGAATGAGATTCTATCATCTCTAAGAGTGTTGATATAACCAGAGATCACCTTGCTAGGTGAAATAAGCTAGGAGCTAGGCTCAAATAGAGAAGCACCACATGAGATATCTTATGTGGAAAAGCTGTTCTGAAAAGCTGACCTCATGGAAGCTGGGCGTAGACTGCTAGTTACTAGAGGCAGGGAAGAGCACAAAAGAGGGAGAGAAGGAGGAGAGCTTGCTTAGTGTCCACTGAGATATAGCTAGATACTAATGGAATGCTCTGGTGTCTTATTGTGCCATAGGGTAATTACAGAAAGTCATTGCATCATAAGTAACTCATAGAACTGGGAGGGGAAAAAAAAAGTATTCTGAATCCTGTAAATAAGTGATAACCTGGGACTGGAGAGATGGCTCAATGGTTAAGAGTACTGCCTCTTCTCCCAGAGGTCCTGAGTTCAATTCCCAGCAACCACATGGTGCCTCATAACCATCCCACAATGTGATCTGATGCCCTCTTCTGGCTGCAGCTGTACATGCAGATAGAGCACTCAAATACATAAATAAATAAATAAATCTTTAAAAAATTAAGTGATAATGTGTTTGAGGGGTGTATTAGAACAAAACACTTGAGAACAACGTAAGGGGAAATTGCTTGTTTTACCTCCTGGTTTTGCAGGACTCCATCCATCACAATAGGAAGCAGGGAAAATGGGGCTACAGTAAGTGGTCAGGGTAGATACAGAACCCCCAATGACACATTGTCAGTGATCCGTTCTATTCATTTAAGTCCTACCTCCCCCTTTTCACTACCAAATCCGGAATCCATCAAGAGATCAACCCACCCCATTAAAACAGAGTTTTAAGGACTTACTTGTCTTGGCAATGCTATCCCAGACACAGTTAGAGGTCTGCTTTTTGTGTCCTTGATGCTTCACTTACCCATCCACCTCAGGAGGCTGCAGGAAGGTGTGGGAACAGTGGCAGGCCATGTCCTTCCCAGGATAGAGATTGGGAGTCTCAGATGAATGTCACATACTTGTACTTTGTTCCATAATACAGTCTACCAAGTCTCCAAACGAACCAGAACTGTACATCAAAACCACTCAGCAGTCCGTCCTTGGCAGCCCTAAATACTCTCCATGATCCTTTCCAGAGTCCTTCTGCAGTGACCTATCATGAGGGGAGGGACTATATCTAATTTTCTAGGGCACAGCAGGTCTTAGAAGTATGACTTTCTGGATAGTCAGACTTGAGCGTGGAATCCTTCATTCTTCTTGTTTCATGGATCTGGTTCCTTGTGTCAGTGTTCGTGGAACTCCTGCCCTTTGCACCTGACTGGCAAGTGAAGATTTTAAGTCTACACCTCAGAGGCCACAGTTAGAATTCTACGTGCACAAGTGCCCACGGTTTATGACTCTAAGTGGTACTCGTTGGAGGTTTGGATACATTGGGAAGTTGCTTTCAAACAGATGTTTAGAACACTACTGACAATGTCTTACAATTAGCAGACACTTCAATTTTTTTGGTTTCAAACCTGAAACTTGATCAAAATAATCCTTCCAGGAGTAAGTACCTCAAAAAGCAGATGCAACTTGCTGTGAGTGAGTACTACTTGGATATAAAGTGATTTTCCCCTTGGCTCTGAACTATTTCTTACAAAGCTGCATTTGGATGAGTGTCATTCATGTGCCTTAAAAGCAGCCAAATTTAATTCTCACCAAAGTGCATAGGGGTTTGAAATTTTAAAATGCATGCTTGGTTTTTTTAGAGTTTCTGTAACTGTATGCATGTGTCAGTACAAAATATTTTCAAGTTTTCCCATGTTTCTTCCATTTTTTTTCTCAGTACAAACTCAATTTTTACTTTTTACATTAAAAAAATTTTAAATACTAATTGTGTATGTGTGTTGTGAATGTGTGTGTGTGTCTGTGTTGTAAATGTCCTTGAGGGTGTGTTGTGAATATGTTTGTGTGTTTTGTGAATGTGTGTGAGGGTGTGTTGTGAATGTGCCTGTATTTGTGTTTGAATGTGTGTGTGTGTATGTGTTTGTGAATGTGCCTGTGTTTGTGTTGTGAATGTGTGTGTGTACAGAGGCATGAAGGCCAGAGGACAAGCTTGGTTGTTGTTCCTCAGTTACTGATCACATTTTCTTCTCCTCACTTCTGTCCCCCTCTCTCCCCTCCTCTCCCTTTCTCTCTCCTTCTCTCTCTGTCTGAGATAAGGTTACTCACTGTCTGGGAACTTACCAAGTGGGCTATGCTAATCTGGCTGGCTGGTGAGTCCTGTTGTCTTTCTCTCCCCATCATGGCATTACAAGCACATGTCACCAGGCCTGAGTATAGGGATCATTCTCCAGCTCTTGAAGATGCAAGGTAAACAATTTACCAATGGAGCCACCACTCCACCCCCTAAAGCCAATTGTTAAAGGATCTATAATTCACACACTTTAAAATTTAGATTTACTTTACCAAACAAACCGTGCATATGACTGTTTTGCCTTCATGTATGTTTGTACACCATGTGTGTGCCTGATACTCACTGAGTTCAGAAGAGAGCCTTGGTTCCCTAGGATTGGAGCTAACAGATGGTTTGAGCTGCCTTATGGGTGCTAGGAATAGAACCCAGGTCCTCTAGGAGAGGAAGGGTGCTTTTAACCATATAGGCAACTCTCCAGCCCCTATGATTTTTGTTTTGATGAACTATTCCTACATTCAATTTTCTAAATATTTAAATTTTTGCGCCATAATTGTCTCTGGGATGGTAAAAAGAGGGAGTGTTGACAAAGAAAGGAAAATGAAAAGGGGAGAGTTAAGAGAGCAGTTGGAAATTATACATCTTTTTGATCATTATAAGAAAATACTCATTTTCCCTCATTATTGTTCAGGAGTTGTCCTAACCCTGATATTATCTTCCTAGGAGTTCCAGGAGACCCAGGAAAGCAGAGATGTGATCGAGAAGGGTTGGTATTGTCCTCAACCAGGCACATATAAAGCATATAAAACAAGATAAAAAGTTTGTCTTATTTACTTTTCTATTGTCGAGACACAGCACAAACAAGGCACCTCTTATAAAAGAGAGCATTTAATTGGGGGCTTGCTTCCAGTTCTATCATCATGGCAAGAAGCAAACAGGCATGGCACTGGAGCAATCACAGAGAGATTTAAATACTGACCCACAGGCAGCAGGCAGAGAGAAAGAGAGAGACAGAGAGAGAGAGAGAGAGAGAGAAAGAGAGAGAGAGAGAGGCAGAGACAGAGAAACAGAGACAGAGAGACAGACAGAGACAGAGAGATAGAGCCTGGCATGGGGTTTTGGAATCTCAAGCGCCCCCAGTGATACACTTCCTCCAATAAGGCCACACCTCCTAATCCTTCTGTTCCTTCTCAAACAATTCCACTCCCTGGTAACTAAGTATTCAGATATATGAGCCTATGGAGGCCATTCTCATTCAAACTACCATGCAGTTAAGTTTCTGCTGTTAACTTCAGAAGTAAAATTTGAATGTATCTCTTCTTTCCTTTTTTTTAATCAAAAAGCAAGATTTATTATTTCTTACTTAACAAGGACTTAGCAGTAAGAAAGAAAATGAAACATTGTGATAATTAATATTGATCATCAACCTGACATGATGTAGAATTTCTTGGGAGACGAGCCTCTAGGAACACTTGGGAGGAATTAGTAGATTGGGTTAGTGGGTGTGGTGGTTTGAATAGAAATGTCCTCCATAGACTCCTGTGTTTGAAGGTTTGGTCACCAGGGAGTGGCAGTATTAGATGTGGGCTTGTTGAAGGAAGTGTGTCACGGTGGGGGCAGGCTTTGAGGTCCTCTATGCTCAAACCATGCCCAGAGTGACACACAGTCTCCTCTTGGCTGCCTGCAGATCAAGATGTAGACCTCTTGGCTCCTCCAGCAACATGTCTGCCTGCACACTGCCATGCTTCCCACCATGACAATAATGGACTAAACCTCTGAAACTGTAGACCAGCCCCAATTAAATTTTGTCCTTATAAGAATTGCTGCAGTCATGGTGTCTCTTCACAGTAATGAAATCCCAACTAGTACAGTGGTGATGTCTGTATTATCCAGATGTGGTTAGTCTCTGGGTAGGTCCATGAGGAATTATCTAGGTTAGGTTACTTGGGGTGGGAAGACTTAGTTTAGCTGTGGGTGGTGCCATTCTACAGACTGAGAGCCTTGTCTAAAAAGGAAGGAGAAACGGAGCCGAACACTAGCACTCACTGCTCTCTGATTCCCGACCATGGACGCAGTGTGGCTGGCGTCAAGTTCCACCTCCTGGATTTCACTGCCATAACAGACTGTACCTTTGAACTGTGAGCCCAAACAAACTGTCCTCTCTAAGGTTGCTTTTGCTGGGTATTTTTTCATAGCAGCAGAAAAATTAACTAATACAAGCATATAAGCAAGTCACAGCCTCATCTCACTGAGATGGAGGTGGACGCTTATGCCCTCCTCCTTTCCTCTGAGTTAACTCTTGCTTATGTCATGAAAGCAATCCATAAAGACTGTGAATAGAATTTACTTACTTAGCACTTCCTTATAGTAACAATGGCTTGTTTTTGAGCTCACGCTTATGATAACCTTCAACTGCTAATCCTAAAGGCAGAAAGAAGCCTTTACCTCCCAAGAGCTGGGATTGCAGGCACACAACTACCACATCTGGTTTTTGCAATGCTGAGGATCAAAGTCAGGTCCTTGCATATGCTGCCAACTGAGTTACAGCCCACAATGCTCTATTAATAATCCAAAGTTGTTGGGAGTCCCATCCTTAGGGCTATATTCATGGAAAGACCACAGTTTAGATGTCTAAAATAAATGTGTACAGGCTGAGCCTGTTTCCTGTGGCTATATACTGATGCCCAAGACCAGAAAACTTATAAAGAATGTAAATTTTGATGGCATATATCCAAATGCTTAGAAATCCAAGAACACGGTGGTGACTTCTGCTTGATATCTGCTAAAGGTCTGGTGGGGGCCTTTTCCTGTAGCCTAGCACGGCAGGTGACATCACATGGTGAGACTTACCAGCTCAGATCCACCTTCCAGTTCTTAAGAAGCTAGAAATGCTACCACGGGTTCCCTGTTGTCATGATTTCATATAATTTTATTTCGTTCCCAAAGGCTCAACTTCCAAATACCATCAACACAAACTTGGAACTTTGGGGGAAATGCAGTCAAATCAAACTGAATTCACAACATGAACATTCTCATATGATTATTTTATCACTGTAATTTTTAAAACATTGTATGTGTGTGTGTGTGTGTGTGTGTGTTCATCTGGGTATACAATCTACATGCATGGCAAAGTTAAAGATGGCAAAGTGACCCACTCTGGCCGCAGCACAGGCATTAAGTGAGGCTTTTTCAGAAATTCTCAGACATGTTCCTTTGCGTTTTGCTCTTTGTTTCCTGCTCTTCCTCTAGCCTACAACATAGAAGTGAAGCCTGACATGAAGAAACACTCTTCACAATGACAAAAGCCGTGCTCTGTTGGTGTATTTGCTTTTTTAATCTATTTTATTTGGGCTCTTATATCTACCACCCTTCTCCACTCCAATCCCTTCCAACAGCCCAGCAACAGGTAGGAGAGAGAAGTTTAGAAGGGAAAGTACTTGGACTACTTCCGGCTGATCAAGGTTGTCGGGTCCTTTGGAACATGTCTAATCTTCATTATCAGGAGCTATCCAGCAGTCCAGCCAACCAGCAAACCAACAATAGCAAATGCAGCGGCAGGACAAATCAGCAGCAATGGGGGCAGCAAAGGAGAGAGTAGCAGTCGTCATTGGTCCTTTTGGGGTTCTAGCATTTATCCTCTCTCAAGAGTTCCCAGATTTTCACATGTAAACTATCAGCAGTTGTCAAAACCATACACCCCTGCTAGAACACGAGACAATCATAGGTAATGTGCTGGAGAGACTGAAGCAGCTCCACGTCAAACAGTGCTCAAACAGTGAAAGAGCTGGAAGATGGGAGAAGGGGGACCCAGTTCTTGATGTCATCAGGGTAGCAATGAACTAGTGATTTCCTGACATAATGACTGCAGAGGGCTAGGATTTCTGTTATTTGAAGCCAGGGGTGATTCTAACAGTTCTTCTGACCCTAGAAAGGGCAACTTTCACACAGGAAGTTAAATACGGAATGTCCCTGGGACCATCACCTTCAGATTAAGGAGATGGAGAAATTGAGCTGTGGATGCCTCTGAGCTGGGGTGGCCCAACAGGGTGAGAGTCTTAGAAATAAAATAAAGCCTGAGCAAAAGAGAGACTATAGAAACAAAGTAGAGTCTGGATAAAAATGAGAAAGAGGTCTCAAAAGGTATGCCACTGTATGTTCAAGCTCATTGCCAAACAACAGAAGAGGGCGTCCTCAGTCTATGAAGTCAGACAAATAAACATCTGGTTCATGGAATTTAATTTCATGTAAAAAAAAAAAGAGCAACATGGAGGGATTAAAGTAAAATCATACACAGAGAAAACAGACAGAGAAGTGTCCCTGTGGGTTAGCAAATGGCTCATCAAGCCATCTTGGTGAATGCAGCCTTCAAAGGACACATGATAGGAAGAGACAACCAACTGTTGTCAGTTGTCCTTTGAGCTCCACGTGCTCCCACACACACCAAGTAAATACATAAAAATATAATCACATTATTTTGAAATGATTGTCCCAAAGTAATGAAAGCATGCCAGCAAGCTGTGTTCTCAAAATAGATGACTCATATAAACTGTATTTTTAAATATAAAATGCAACAGGAAAATGACAAAATACCCAGGGCCACAGAAGGGGTTGACTAAAACCAAGTTGTGCCCAAGTATTTGGTAGGAGCACATTGTGATAGGAGAGACTGGAATGCATTCCAGAGGCTCCAGGAAAGGAAACATTGGCTGAGGACTGTATGTTTATCTAAAGTGGTGTTCAGGTATTAAAGACCATAGACAAAATATGATTAAGATGTAAGAACTCAGAAAGAATTATTTCTGTGAATCTTCTTTAGGACCATGAAGAAACCTTTAGGAAAGACTTTAACATCAAGACAGGTGGGGAGCTGTAGCTGTATACTTACATGTAGCTGTATACTTACATGTAGCTGTATACTTGCATGAAGCTGTATACTTACATGTAGCTGTATACTTACATGTAGAACTGATGCTGACTAGAATAGAAGGGAGAGCTGGAGAAATGGCTCAGAGGATAGAGACACTGCCAAGCCCTAGGATTCCTATCACAGAAGGAGAGAAGAGACTAGCTCTCCTGTAGATCTGCTTACACACACACACACACACACACACACACACACACACACACACGAACGTGCACACACACAAATATATATTACACAAATTAATTAATTCAAAAATAAACAAAAGAGATAGAAAAAGTAAACAATAATCAAATATTCTGTCAGTACAGAATAGTGTAACTATACATCAAAAGGGAAAAGATCACACAGAAATAAATTTTTAAAGGCTTTCGTGACTGTATTTCTGAAAACACAAGTTTTATTATTCTTGAACTGATTTCTGCATACTGGAGAACAAGCCAGGGTAAGTGCTTGAAATTTCAATCCATCATTTCTATTGTTATCGACAAGTAGGATCTGTGGTGTGGGTAGAAGGATAAACAGATTTCATACTGAAGAGATTAAATAGCATCACCCTCACTCCAGCTGTCTCAGTGACATAGTGTGTTCTTGTTGCTTTAAGTGAATGCTATAGGCTGAGGGATTTATGAAAGGCAGAGGCTTGTTTAGCTCACAGTTCTGGAGCTCAGGAAACCCAAGCACATGGAACTGGCATCTGCCCACATCCACCCAGTGTCCAGCTAGGGTTCCTGACAGTAAGTCCTGAGGAGGCATGGAACAGCAGGTAGGCAGAGTGAGATTACTCATTTGAGACACTGTAGTTCTCATGAAGCCCCTATTGCTACCCCCTAATGCTAATTACCTCCCAATGATACTACGCCCAAATAGCATTAACATCTGGCTCCAGGGATTTGTTTTCAATAAGGCTTTTGAAGAGAACATTCAGATTGTTTGAACTTAGAAGCTCTGCTATCTTTTATAAAGTAAGAATCATTTTTGTATTTTTAAAAATTACTCATTTAAATGTTTTAGAATTATTATATGCATATATTTGTATGCAATATATGTGTATATTGTGTGCATGTATGTTTGTACATCATGTGCATGACTGCTGCATGAGAAGGTAAAAAGAAGGTGTCCTATTTCCCAGAGCTGGAGTTAAGGGTGTTTGTGAGCCACCACATTAGTGTTAGGAACCAAACCTGGATCCTCTGCAAGAGCAGCAAGTGGCTTTTAATTGTGGATCCCCCTTTCTTGATCCATCATTGTATTTTAAATAAGTGTACAAAGTCATCATAGGTTTTCTTATAGAATTTTCATACATACTTGTGGTTGATCTCTCCCCTCCCCTGCTGAAGCTCCTCTTCCTGCCCCCATCAATACCTTCACACCCCAAATATTTCCTTTCCCATGTTCATAAACATCTTTTTTTTTAAATTCATCTTCCCTTAAAGCTTTTCTCCCCTCTCATGTACCTTTGTTTAGTAAGAAGCACTATGTCTAGACCAAAATTGTTCCTAGATAGATCATTCTTTCAGGCTTGTCTGGTTTTCAGGGTTGGAATATGTAATCCTTCCTGTTGATGCCACCCAGATCTTAAATGCCACCCTGGGAAGAATTCAGAAAAGACACTGACTTTGGACGTACCTAAAACAATCATAAGTGGCTAAAACATGTGGAATTCAATTTTCTGCCACCAGAGGATAAGGGCTAGGGGTTAGGCTGCAGACAAACAAGGGCACTGTCTCTCGGCATTTCTATGTGTGAGATTTGTGTCTTCTATATTTTTGTTACTCTCATGAAGAACAAGGCAGCTCAGAGTGCAGGTGAGGAAGGGTGTGTGGGATGCCCAAACAGAAGACTTAAGACAGTTACCAAAAAGGAAACCACTGAAATTACTGGGGTTACTAAGCAGTGCTGGATGCTTCCTGAGGTCTGTGGTTCTGAATGAAAAGGCAATAGTCAAGGTAGTTGAAAGACTATTTCCAACTACCTTTGTGAGAGAGGTTAAGTACAACTGGGGCTCTGAGGCACTGTGGGAAGTAGAGAATGGAAGGTTTCAGGACTCGTTTGTTGTCATGCTGTTTTCCTCTGTTAGAATTGAAAAAACAGAATATGATGTTTCACAACAAATATAAAATATGGGTGCAATATTGTCTTGTAGCTTTGATTTCCTATAAATAGCCACTGCATGCACATCACGCTTCTTGAACAAAAGCAGAATCTACTTTTATTATCTCTAATTTAAAATTTTCAAAATGTTATTTTGTGGAGCCAGAGAGATGGCTCAGTAGTTAAGAGCACTGGTTGTTCTTGCAGAGAACCCAGGTTGGATTCCTAGCACCCACACAGCAGCTCATAACCATCTGTAGTTTTAGTCATAGGAGATCTGATGCTCTTTTCTGTCCTTTGTGTGCACATACATGGTATACAGACTTATATGCAGACCATCCATATATACATAAAATAAAATTTAAAAACTTAAAAAAAATAGATATTATTTTGTATATGGGTTTTCAGTGTGAGTTAAAGAATCTGATTTGAAGTTCATTACACTTATTTGACTTCAAAATCAACATTTGATTTTAATGAATTTGATTTATTACTAGGGAATGTAGAAAAAAGAGTAACTGTATGATAAGGCCTTGCTATGGATTAAATGTTTGTGTCTTCTCCAAATTCATATTCCAAAACCCTAAGCTCTAACATGATTGACTATTGGATTACGAGTCTTTAGGAAGAAAATAAGATTTCAATGATGTCATCAGGGTTCATGCCCACGAGGGAATAATTCCCTTAAGGAGGCTGAGGAGACCAGAGCACATACGTTTGTATTAGTTATTTTTCTATTGTTGTGATAAAATACCATGACCAAGAAAACTTATAAAATAAAATATTTAATCAGGCTTATGGCTTCAGAGGCTTAGCGTTCATGATAGCTGAGCAAAACCATGGCAGCAGAAAGAGCTGAAGGGTTCACATATTGATCCACAAAGAGGAGACAGAGAGCACACACTAGGAATGCTGTGAGTCTTTTGAAACTTCAAAACCCACCCCCAGTGACCCACTTCTTCCAAGAAGGCCACACCTCCCAATCCTTCCCAAACAGTTCCAACTACTGTATTCAAACATACGAGCCTATGGGGGGCCATTCTCATTCAAGCCACTACAAACTGCCCCCCAGGGCACTTTCTTCCTCTCTTCCATCACTTCCACCACTCTCTCAGATATAAGATGGAAGACATCTAGCAGGAAGTAGGTCCTCACCTGTATCCAACTATGGTGGTACCCTGATCTAGGTCTTCTAGTCTTTGGAACTGTGAGAAATAAATATGCACTGCTTAAACCACTCAGTGTGTGCTTTGTTTTAAAATAGCAGCTTAAACCAACCAAGACAAGCACTTGGAATATCTTGGAACATTGGGATCATGATGATAAGTTTACACTTGAACACATGTGAAAATTCTCAATGTTAGAACATGTTGTATTTACATCCTTCCTGCAACAAAGAAATTAAAACATTTATCTGACTTTCAAAACCATGATGATTTTTTATAAAGATATATAAAATGCACTATAGAATTGTATATTTAATTATATACTCCTTCCATCGAAGGTTGGGAAAAAAAGAAAAACACCATTCATGAGGCAAACTCTTATTGATGGCATGGCCTCATTAAAATGCTACTTCCTGTAGGAATCTTTTCCTGCCCCTCTGAGCTGGGGTGAGGTACCCCTCCAATGTACTCCATTGCACCCTGCATTCCCCCTCACTGGGGGCTATAACTTCTTGTTTGCAGGCCTTTGTTCTTTATAGCAAATCCTTGGAATGTGGGATGATGACTTGTTCAAGATGCCCCTGGCAGCTGGTGTAAGCCCCTCTAGGACTACCTGACGAGACCATGAATTCATTTTAGAACAGTGTGTTTTAGAAGATGCACAGGGTTTCCCTCCTTATTTATATTGAATCAAAAGGAATGGTGGTGGTGGTGGTGGTGGTGGTGGTAGGATCAGAGTTCAGTTTTTTAAAGTACCCACATGTTAGAAATGTTGGAAAAAATAAATCAAAAAACCCTTTAGAACACTAAAGCAAAATGATACATTTTGTCAAGAAGGAAACAAGAATGTGGCACTTTCCGGGAGTACAATGCAAGGTTTTGTTCACTTGGAATTGAGTGAGTACATGCATAGTACATACAAGAAGTTTGTTCTAGTCACTTTGTCTCCCACAATCCAGTGAGTGAGCCCACTTTGTCACTGTTCTTTGTTGCTGTCCTTGACCAAAATCATGTGCTCCGAGGAAAACTATGAATTGCTTTAAACATTAACAGATGCTGGATTTAAAGAGTGATCAACTTCTAAACTGCTGATTTCCATGGAAAAACTAAACACACATTTCCTCTTCCATACTAACTTTGAAACTATTATACTGCGAAGAGGTTGCTTATGTCTGAGAAAATGTAAAATATGTACCATAAAAAGCAACAGCTTAATGGCTGTTTGTTTCTCCTTTGTATCTGGAATTGGTTGACGTCAACCATTTTTTTCTAAAATGTTCCTGGCGTGATGATAATAGCTAACAGTTATGGAGGCTTGCTATGTGTCAAGCATCATAGTAAAGGCTCTGCATGCATTTGCTCATGTAGGGCTCACACAGACTCCACAAGAGGAATTATCCTACTGTTATGAGTGAGGAACCAAACTGAGGACAGGAACTCACCTAAGATCACATACCAGTAGCTGAGGCATCAAGGGGCTAGAACAAGAGCCACTCATCCAGGGAACCTGAATTCTTCCTAGTTATAAGCAAAGCCCAACATGGTTCAATGTTGTGGAAGGGGAGTTTCTCAATGGAGAATGAGAAACCTGTAGAATTTTCAGGACTGCTGGAGAATGGGCATCAGTCTGGAAAGCCAGGAATGAACCTGACGCCTACAGTGCAGAGTTGCTTTGGTGAAGAAATGTTTCTCGGCCAACTGCTAATTGCTAGGCGTGTCGGTGCCTGGGATCAGTAGCCTGCTTCTCGTGTTTGCTTGTGAGCAGGCAGAAGAGTGTTCCTTGCTTTTTGTTATTGTTGTTTTGGTTTTCTGAGACAGGGCCTCATGTTGCCCAGCCTAGGCTTCAATTCACTACATAGCTGAATATGACGACAGATTTCTAATTCTCCTGCTTCCACCTCCAGAGAGGTAGGACTACAGGGATTTGCCAACATGTCTCTGTGAATGTGTGTGAGTGTGTGTGTGTGTTTTTTTTTTTTTTTTTTTTTTTTTGGTTTTTCGAGACAGGGTTTCTCTGAATATCTCTGGCTGTCCTGGACTCACTTTGTAGACCAGGCTGGCCTCGAACTCACAAAGATCCTCCTGCCTCTGCCTCCCAAGTGCTGGGATTAAAGGCGTGCGCCACCACCGCCCGGCTTGTGTGTGTGTTTTTAAATAAGTCAAATTGACTAGATCACTTTCTCACCAGTGTCATAATTACCAGTGTTTACCGAATGCAGGCACAGTGGATGGTTGTCTACGGTGAAGTTCCTTCCAGGGTTAAAGAGATGAGGGGCATGGCTAGGGAAAGGAGTGTGTGGAAAGACTTTCAGATGCTGTCAAATTTCTCAGTCTTTGCTGTATTCCCCCCCCCCCCCACTGTGTTGGGGAACTAGAGCATGCTTCAGGGAGGCAAGGCCCCAGATCACAAATTTTGAAGGACAAGGAAGCCCTCAGGTTGGGGTCTCATTAAAGACCAAGTACAAGTTCTATTACCGTCCCCTCGTATACAATATCTTGACCCAGAATTGCTATATGCAGGAGCTGGGGAACCACCTGTGTACATCACTTCCCAGTTCCACTTTGTGCTGCCATATTGGAAGAGCTTGTGTGAGGGTGTTTATACCATAGTAACTGAAGACCTGAGTTCAATCCCAGTCACCCATGTAAAAAGACAGTCATGGTGACACTAGAACTGGGGGTGGATTATGTGGAATACCAAGGAGTCCCTTGGGCTGGCTGTCTAGCCATTTGTTATCAAATCTACCAGCTCTAGGTTCAGTGAGGAGAAATATCTTGTCTTAACAATAAGGGTGAAAGGAATAAAGGAAGATACCAGACTTTAACCTCGGGCTTCCACATGCATGTGCAATGCATGTGTACTTGTACTCACACACATGTGCACACACATGAACATGACCACATCCATCCACCACTCAAAATAGATTCAAATACGAGGATTCCAATAAATCACATTTCAGAACCAGTCTTTAATGAACTGAAATATACTCAAAGATTTCTTTCAAAGTGTTCACGTGGAACAGTGGTTCTCAGCCTGCTGACTTATGAGCGCTTTGGGAGTTGAACAACCCTTTCTTTTCACAGGGGTTGCATATTATATATCCTGCATATCAGACATTTACATTATAATTCATAACAGTAGAAAAATTACAGTTATGAATCAGCAACAAAATAATCTTCTGGTTGGGGGTCACCACCACATGAGGAACTGTATTAAAGGGTCACAGCATTAGGAAGGTTGAGAACCACTGATTTGGAGGATGAAAAACTTAAAAGGAGACAGAGATATAAGGCGATAATATTCTCAATAAAAAGAATAACCAAAGCACTAAAATTAGAGCAAATCAACTAAGACACTACTGTTCAGATCATGGTGGTAAACACCTGGAATCCCAGCATTCAAGAGCTGGAGGCAAGAAGATGATGAGTTCAAGGCCAGCCTGATCTACATCATAAAACCCTAGCTGAAAAACAAAAACAGTTATTGTTAACTCAGAAATGAGCAAACCACAGTCATCTTGATGCATGCAAATCCCTCTCCCATATGCAACTAGCATATGTTGTTTTCTGGAACAGACCATTTAGTCATAACTTAGCATCTTAACTACAAAAGAAGAAATGAGACAGGGAGTTGTCCGAACCACCAGCCTTGACCAAGGTAAAGAAGTCAGAATAAATTCTCTACTCTGTTGCCAAAAGTAGCACCAAAGAATCATAGAGAAACACCGAGATGGGTTGCAGACCCCCGTGTTTTCTCCCCTGATCTGTGTACCAAATATCTCAACACGTCATCACCAATATGCAGGCACTGGGGAGCCAACTGGAAGGTTGTCTAGTCTTGGTGGAAGTCTCCAAGCCTTGGTATATCCCATCTGCATGATGTTATGGCAATTGCCAATCTATTCCACAGTTAAATGCTGAGGCTTGAACACCATCTGTCTCATAAGCCATCACACACAAGGGCAGTCAGTGTACTTGTCTGAGGATTTTCAAACACATTTGATATACAGGGAAATGTCATTTCTCCAAAATGAAGGGCAGCAATTTTTTTTTTTTTTTGAATCAGCCTTGTGGGACTGCTGACACGACATCACAGACAGACAGAGCCCTGCATGATGGCACCATCCCAATCTCCATGAGGGAATGCTTTGACAATGTCAGGCAGCTTAAGATGCCATTAATAAAGTATCACACGCTTGGTGGCTTAGCCCACAGAAATGAATTCTCTTACATTTCTGGAGACTAGAAGTCCAAGATTTGGTGATTCTGTGTCTGGGGAGGGCTGTCTTTCTGGTTTTCAGCATCCTCATATGGCCTCGTTGGTACTTTCATGAAGGTATGGCATAGGGAGAGAGCTAGCTGGTATCTATTTTCCTAAGATCCCTTCTGGTCTGTTTTCCTATCAGTTCAGGGACAACCTCAGAGACTTCAATCCAGACATACTAAAGTTTAGGGCAGAGGGCCACTGGGATAAGTCTCCAGCCCTGAGCAGAGCACCTGTCCCTGCTGACTCACAGAGTTCTACCACTGTTCAGTTGAGTGTCCCCTCAGAATGAGGACAGAGATTGAGGACCCATTTCTTTTTGTTGACCAGGTAATTAGAAGTGGAAATAAAGAGGGAGGCAATACAAATGAGGTCCTAAGAGGGAGGCAGGAAAAATCCTGTGTGACTTTTATCTGCCCATCACATCTGGGAGCACCTACACTCATCCCCAATAGAGAGGAATTCTCACTTGGGACCAGAGTCACACATGTGGTGTTATGGCCTGTGAACAGAAGTTATACCAGGCCTGCTGCAAAGCCAGGGAGCTTCTGATTGGGTCTGTTGTCTTCCCGACACTCACAAAATAGAACAGCCTAGATGTCTGTCAACAGACGAGTGGATAAAGAAAATGAAGCACAAATACATAAAGGAATCTTATTCATCTATAAAAGAAAAACAGAATCATGACATTTGTAGGAAAATGGATATAACTGGAAATTATCATACTAAGTGAATTAGCCCAGACTAAGACAAATGCTCCATGCTTTCTCTCAGAGCGGATCCTAGATTTTTCATTTTTGTATGCACACACACACACACACACACACACACACACACACACACACACACATGAACAGCTCATGAAACTAAAGGGAACCAGGAAAGGGAAGAAGAGGTCTCAAGTTGATGAAGAGAGTATAGAATATATATGAATTTCTCTATATAAAGACTATACCCAGATAGCTACATGGTTATTGAGATTCACACTCAATCACGATAGTTACACAACAAGTGGTCATAGCCAATGAACTAGCTCTCCAATGTCAACCCCTGTTATTAAAAAATTAAAGAAATGCTTTAAAAATATATATATATACACATATCAGAGGAGGGGCTACTAGGAGAGAGATTGTGACCCCTTGGGGAAGAGGAAAGGAGAAAAGGGGACCAACAGAAGTAATGTCTATGAAAATACTATAGTGAAGCCCATTGCGTTGTATGCTATTTTAAAAAACTAATGAGAAATAAAAGAAAAATATTAAAATAAAATATAAATATAAAAATTTTAAAAATGTTTACAAAACAGAAAGAGAAACTTATTACCTATGAAATAGTATCCCAGGGTGTGAAGCTGAGGAAGATATCAAAGTTTAAAAATTGCCTTGAATTTTAAAATTAGGGACACAAATTTTAAAATATCAAGCAGTTTTATTATTATAAATATTAATTTAACGAAGAGTATAATTATATTAAATATTAATGGATCAAATAATTTAATATTGGAATATAAATGTTAATGTATTGATATTGTTGATGTAATTAGAGTTTATTAAAAATCAAGGATTATTCAATTTAAAAATATTAATTGATTTCATAAACATAACTTAAAATATTAAAATAATTCATCACAATTAAAAAATTTTAAAGCATTTCTTTAATTTTTAAATAACAGGGGTTGGCATTGGAGAGATAGCTCAATGGCTAAGAGCATTTGCTGTGTAAACTATCGTCATTGAGTTTGAAACCCAACAACCAAGTAGCAATGTGGGTGTAATCTTACCCATGTCTGTACCCCTGGCCCTATTGTGGGTGCAGAGACAAGGGAATTATGGGCCTTCTGGTTGCCAACCTAGCCCAAAAACATGAGCTCCAAGTTCATGGAAAGACCATACCTCAAAGGAACAAGGCTGTGGCTATGCCCTGATCTAAGTTACTCCATATTGTACAAAGAAGTGGTTTTTTTTTTTTTTTTTTTTTTAGGTTGTGCCTTGCCCTAGGAGATTCCATTTTTACAAGAAGCTTTTGACTCTGTCTGGAGTAGAGAGGGATGACTGTGCCCCCTGTGTGGACCTCAAAAACTGTACCATCTGTTAGGAACAGAATGATAAAGCACATATCCCTAGGAATAGAAATAGTGCCACTCTGTTAGTCTATTGGGGTGAATTGAGACCATAAGAGTACATAGATGCATCAAAATCATATCAGGGAAATCAGCTCAAAGAAGTTACCAAACACACCAACAAAGGGATACAACTCTCTCATCTGGACCCCATGAAATGATGACCACCCAACATTCTGGTGACATGGCCTAACATCACCCCACCATCTGATGCCTGTTGTGTGTGTCAAGGACCATGAAGCAGAGGATTCCTAATATCTCTGGAGCTTTAGTTTGGCTTGGTACCCCAGCTGTTTGTTGCAGACCACTTGGCCACCTACCCATCTACCTGTTCATGTGTCTTAACCCATGAACCTGCTGCTTCTTTCTCTCAGCCATGGTTCAACTTTTCACCTTGCACCTGGACTCCCCAGCTTTGCTCTCAAACCCTGACTCTGGCACTGCCCTTCCTGGCACTGATTTGGTTCATTATCTTATCTTTACAGACTCTCAACCCATTTCTGAAAACTTTTGAACTCTGCTGTAAGCCTCTTCAACATGTATTCATTCTGAAAGTCATATACACATACAGATACAAAGGCATGTTACTGTGTGATGTGTGATATGAGAGTTACTATCAGTAATTAAGATGGAAACAAAGCAACCTACATTCACTTCGGCCAGATCATGAAGGTAGATGAGAATCTATGACAGATTGCTACCACTGAAACGGTTGAACCTTGTCAGTGTACTGTTCAATAAATTTTGACAATGTGGAAAGACATAAATGTGTTCCTCTCTGCTTCTGGCAAAGTGTGCTCACAACAAGGACAGAGTGATGGGGGGCACTTGAGGACTTCCTCTGGTCTCTGAGCTGTGCACCCACATGTAGGTGGATATGCAACCCCCTCCCCCAACACACTTAAAAATTCTTGCTGGGTCTCATGGCAACATCTGTAATCCTAGTACTCAGGGGGCTAAGGCAAGAGAATCTTGAAATCAAGGCCAGTGTGGGTTGCACAGTGATTTCAAAGGCATCTTAAATCGTATGTACCTTTCAGAGAAATCACAAGTCTTCAATGACAGTGGTCAGTCCCAGGAAGGTCCTTGGAGTTGTCATGGAGACATGCCTGGGCGTTGCTGTAATGTCTTCACCAGAAAGCTAAGCCTGCAACTACCTCAGTGATGCTCTGCTGGCTTTTTAATTTTCTTCGAACAGTCTGTTTGCTGTTTGCTAACATGTAGGCTTTGCCCACTGTCTAATTAGAACAGTTCACAGTTATAGAAGATGAGCCTATACTAGCGATTTGAATGAAAGGTGTGTTTTACACTGACATTTTAATTAGTGGAAGTCACTGTCATGAAGATCTCTGTGAGATGGTACTGATTTGCAAAACTGAGTATCGTGTCTTTCGTGGAGCCTGGCATCTGTGTATAATTGACCGATTTATTAGATGCTTGTGGGGTCATTGATTTTTTTAGACAGAAAATAATTGGACTGCAGTTTCTAACTGCTATTTTCCTCCAGTTGATCACAGTGGCATTCATAAATGTTCCCTGTCCTCACACACAAAAGAAACTGAATCTCTGCAGCGTGGACCCAGTGGCTGAGATAGAGTTGGGCCTTTTCAGTTTTGTTTCTTTTTTCCAAAGCTCTTTCTAAGGTGCTATTGCAAACTGTTTTGAAGGTCGTTTCAGTTGAAGGAAAGTTCCTCATAAAAGGCTGTGTACTTTTCAGAGTAGATATTGTATCAGGCTGGCATTATCTCCATAAAGTAACTTGTTAGAAAGCTACTTTGATTTACAATGATGCTGAATAGAGAGACATTTATTGACAATATTGGACCATTTCAAGGCCAAAATGACTTTCAGAAAAATTTTTTTTTTGTTCTTTGTGCATTTGTGATTTGAATGGGAGTTTTAAAAAATGTAGACATGATATTCAAGCCCAAGGACACACAATGAACATAATTGTTGTATCTTCTTCCTTACATAAAATTTGATAGAACACATGGGGTAAGGTAGATCATATGTTACACACAAGAATTTAGGATGATTTGCCTCTTGGAGAAAAAGGAAAAAATATAATAAGAAGTAAACACAGAAGGGATAGTTCTAACCAATTCTACAATACATCATGTTCTTAACACCTAACCCAGGCAAAGACATCACAAGAAAGGGAAATTTTAGATGCACATTCTCATGAAAATTTAATTCAGATTATATACCATGACCTAAGAAAATACATTCCAACAATGCAATGTGGTTTCAATATTAGAAAATCAATTAATGTCATCAATCATGACAATAGGCTAAGAAAGAAAATTGCATGATCATATCAATAGATACAGAAAAACATTTGGCAAAAATCTAACATCCAATTATAATAAAAAGTATCAGCATGCTATAAAAACCAGGGAACAGCCTCAAATTGGTAAAGAACATGTTCAGGAAACCTACAGATAACCCCTTACTTAACGTGAAAAGCTGGAAATTTACTCACATCAGGAACAAGGCAAGGATATCTGCTCTCCTCAGTGTCATTTGACATTGTCCTAGAAGCACTAACTAAAGACATGAGAAGGAAATATGTAGATTGGGATGGAAGAAAGAAAGCTGTCTTTGAACACAGAGAATATGACTGACATGTCAGGGAACCTCAAAAAAAAAAAAAAACAAGTAAAATCTCCTCCTTTAATTTAATTAACAATTAAAGAACATTTTCAGGATAGATGGTAACTAACAAATTTAATAATTTTCTTATATGTTACCAGTGAATAGTTGGAATTTAAAAGTTTAAATGTAGTGGTACTAACTTTAGTACAAAGGACTGTTTTAGTAGAACTTAAATAAACTACACACCTCTCTAGAACAAAACAGTAAACCTCATGAAGAAAATAAAGGAACATAAAGGTATGTGGAGTTATATTTTATATGTACAGCAAGAAGATTTAATATTGTCAAGTATCAATTATTTCCCAACTTGATCTGTGGACTCAATAAATACCAGTAAAAGTGGAAGGAACTTTTCATTTGTTTTGACTGACAAAGTGATCCCAGAGTTTATGTGCAGTCCAAAGACCCAGGATGACAAGAATGTTTGAGAAGACTCACCAAGGAACTTCCAAACTCGTATAAAGGTATTGTGCTGGCAATGGTGGACTTTGTAATCACAGTGGTGAGCCTAGTCATTGCAATAGCAAGAGTAGTATCATGACAGTTTCATGGTCGTTGAGTACCCAGCCTGGTAGTGTATAGCAACGTGCATCATCACCAAGGCGGTGGTGGCCATAGTCACGACAGTTGGCGATGCCATCACGGTAGTGTGTGTGTGTTCATCACGACAGCATTCACAATGGGCATCGCCATGATGACCATGACGACCGTGGTACGTAGTATATAGTTAGTAATCAAGACAGTGGCATAGTAATCACAACAGTAAGGAAAATTACAGATTCCAGGAACGAGACCACAGAGATAAGATAAAGTAATCTTTCATAAAGGAGCAAAGACAATTTGACAGAAATTTTTCAGTTCTTTTTTTTTTTCAATAAATGATGATATATGGGGGCTCTGGAGTCTACGCTCAACATTTCTGTGAGTTTAAAACTGTACGAAGGAGGAGGAGGAGAAAGGTTTATTCATTAAAGGGGAAAAGGAAAATTTTAAAATGATTCCAAACCAAAAAGCTGAAGATAGAAACAATATTACATAAACTTTTTTGACAAAAGTGAAGATTAAGTACATGGACACATAAAAGGAGGTCTAAACTGATGGAAATTAATCACAAGAACACCCATACCTTGTAGCAAATTAGACCTGAAACACAAAATATAAGGAAATGGTAGCTAGAAAGAAGAAAAAAACAGACACATCTACTCAACATAAAAGAAAAACCTCAGCAATCACAATGAGTGTTCTAAACAGCCTTGGCATGATCAAAAGAACAGGCAGCTCATAAAAAACCCAACTCACACGAGGTGATGGGTATAGGCTGCTCTAATAGTCTGTCGCACTTCCTGGCTTCCATCACTGTGAGCAGATACAGTTCTATTTGTTGGGAATCGTACAGCCCACAGCATTCTGTTAAAGCCACAGAAAACAAACCAACATATTTATCACAGAAAGCTCTTCTCTGCTTGGCTCCCCCGCCTGGGGTTTCCAACTCTATCTGAGAAGATGAGTGACTTCCATTGTGGTTTCCTACACAGGAACTTACCTTTTCTATCACTCTCTTCCTATACAATGCTTTTACTCTTAGCTTTCCAGGCTCCAGATTTCTAAACCCCAACTGGCTCAGCATGCTGTTGCTGTTTGTTGGAAGGAAAGCAGCAGAACCACATAACACACCAAAGCCGGTTGGTATCACTGCAGCCATGAGAGTAAAGTTACAGTTGAGCTTAGCCTAATTAAACCAATAACTTTAACTAACATAGAAAAGCAATCATGATTAATAAATATTAATGTTAAATAATTAATTTAAAGACTTTAATTATTTAAAGGGATAAATATTTATTTATAATAATTTTAATTTTAAAGGGATTCATACTTTGAGAGGGGAGAAACAACCTGTTAGTAAAAGTGTTAGCCTCATAGTTGTGAGGTCCTGACTTTGAATACTTGGAATGTAAGAAAATAAAATGTCAAGTGTGGTTGTGCTTTGCATAATCCCAGCTCTCGGGAGGCAGAGTCCAGCAGATTCCTGGTGCTCCCTGCCCAGTCAGCCTGGCCTACTTGCCAAAGGTCCAGGCCACTAAGAGACACTGTCTCAAACAAGAGGTGGAAGATGCCTGAGAAACAATACTTAAGGTTGTCTTCTGACACACACACACACACACACACACACACACACACACACCATCAAATATAATAAATAATAAAAATAAAAGGTAAGTGAAATGTTTCTCTGTTCTCTGTAATAGTATGTGGCTGTTCAAACAAAGTGAAATTAACTTTATTTAACAAATTGGAGACACCTGGGGTCCCTGACAGGAACAACATGGGTTGGCTTTTAGGTGCTATAAATGGAACAGGCTCCTGGCAGGAAGGAACGTGGGCAGGCCCTGTCTGCTCAGAATCTGGCTGCTGGGCTCCATGGCCAGGCTGTGGGCCCTAGAAGCAATTTTGTCTCTGCTTTTTCACAACCCAGTGGCTGGGCAGACTTTTATGGACAATAGCAGTAAAAAATCCAGTAACAATACCATCGGGAGCAAAGAAATAGAATCACCAGCATCTGGGGGTGGGGGTGAGGAACAAAGAGAGAAAAGTGGCAGAAATAACACCTACCTAATCACTGAAAAACAAGGCAGCAAAAGAGGCTTTTTAGACGATAACAGTTTGGGAGCAGGAGCTGAGTTAGTGTCAGAAACAGAAGGAAAATTTTAGAAGAAAAAGAGGTATGGGGAGGGGAACATTCTGGAGAAATGCCTTCCAAGGCTCCAGGAAATGAATGGGTTATATTTTTCAGAAGAACCCTAAATTGCTCAATTATTCTTTGGAGTTAGTACAAGATTAAATTAGAGATGTAAAGAGAAGGGAACACAGAAAAACAGCAAATGATTCCTCTATGATGGAAATAAACATCTGCTTTCTTTAAAAAAAAAGAAAACTAAAAAAGAGAAATAGAAAAACAAACACTTAAGGAGAAGAGTTTTTACTTCAAAATATACAATAAACAAAATAAAGCAATAAAATGAATATACAGCCAATTGAATTCACGAGAAGATACCAGCAGCCAGCAATTTAATCTGAGGAAGTTATTTTCATTTATTATTATTCTGCTGTATCCAAGAGCTAGGTTGATTTAAAAAAAGAGAGAGAGAGAATAACCCATATTCTCTATATTATTGAACATCAAGAATATCCATTCATACTGCCCCTAGAGGCATTGCAGATGTGGCTGCTATGTCACATGTGCATCAGTAGGTGGCAGAGAGGAGAGAGGCTATGTCTACATTCAGTGTTCTGGCCTATGAACATCTGAATGATATGTAGCCTAATATTCCCTGAGAAAAAGCATGCCTGACACCACCCCAGGTCAGCGCCAGAGGGCCTGGACAGAAGCTAACCTGTGAAGTACATCAGAACAGCACCAGGCAAGTCCATATGGGCTTCTGGAACAGGAAGTAAGCCAGAGACTAGAAGAACCCTAACTGGCACCACAGACCCCAGACAGATGGCCTCTTGGGAAAACTAGGCAAGGAGCGAGACTGAGACAACCACCAGACTGGTACCACGGGGTGTGAGGTGGTCAGACCATGCAGGTGGTGACCCCTGCCAGGCGCCGTAAAGCACAGTGCACAAGTGGGGCATAGAACTCCTGAGACCACTCCTAAGACAAGCCCAGATACTTAGAGACCCTGGGCACTACTAAGAGTTGCAAGTACGTAGTGGAGAAATGAAAGAGAAAGAGAGACAGAAGGACGTGGGCACAACGAAGAGAGGCAGAACTGGAGACTCGAGGGTGGTGAGGAACAACCTGATGTGAGTAGCCAGTGATATGACCTAGGACCATGGTAAGGTCCTGGTCTCAGCTGCCACCAGGGACCATATCTGGGTCCATGGCCCTACAGCAGCAAGGTCTGTTATCACCAAAAGCCAGGTGTACATCCCTGGTCTGGCCTACCACCCAGGGACATGTTGATGTCTGAGGGCTGTGCAGAACTGCCTCACCCTTCACCTGTACATCCTGGGAGAACTGGCCCTAGAGGCATGACATCAGGAGTTCTGACCCTGTCCCTAGCCAGCTGAAGTACTCAGGAGAGCAGGCCCTACACATTTTGGGAGTTGCAAATGAGCTGGCTCCAAGGGTGCGAGCATGGGAGAGCTGGCCCTACCACTCGTCTCCCTGTGGTGGCATGGATGAGGGAGAGATACCCTCCTCTTCCTCACCCCTCATTACCTGTAATAGGTGGGAGACTGGCCTGGGAGTCTTGAGAGCAGGAGAGCTGTCCCTGTCCTTCACAGTGGCAGCACTCAGGAGGGCAGGTTCTGCACCTTGCCTGGGTAGCACAGTACAGCTTGCCCTGGGTGTGGGGGTTGTGGGTAAGCAGGCCCCAAGGGTGTGAATGTGGGAGAGCCAGCCCTGCCTCTTCTCTGCTTTGTGGTGGTGTTGGTGAGAGAGAGATCCCCTCCCCTCCCTTCTGCCCTCACCACCAGTGGTGGACAGGAGATCTGGCCCAGATGGGGTCACAAGAGCAGAAGAGCTATCCCTGCCCCTCACTTGCTGCAGCACTTGGGAGAGCAGGCCTTGCACCCTTCCATAGTAGAACTGGCCCTTCAAGTGGTGGTTGCAGGTCCAGAGCCAGGGCTTTAAGTTGGCCCACCCAAACATCTACCCCATAGATGATCTGCTTGGAGTGGATGAAGAGTCCAGTTCCACAGACCCAAAACTATGGGATCTCCATGACACAGGGCAACAACAGAATATCTGAGAGGAGTCCCAGTATTGACAAAGTAGCAGAAGCCAGAGGCCTCATACCAGACCAAGGAGCCATTATAATGAACATTTGCAAGCAAAAATGTATGGACAAAAGGGAATATTGTAGGACACACTGTGACACACTACAGCTTCCACAATATTTTTTTTCCTCTCTGATGGGAGAGGTTGCAATGGTAGAGGGAGGGTCTGATGGGAAGGTGGGAGATGAATGGGATCAGGGTGCATGATATGAAAGTCACACACACAAGAAAGCCCAATAAAATAAAAGGGAAAAATAATTTAAAAGTACAATAAAAAAGAATATCTACTCCTATCAGAAAAAGATGTTAGTGTTAAAATAGTTTATTGTGAAGAGCAAATTCATGTTGAGTAATCATAATTTAATAGGCTACTTCTAAGCTGAGGAACATTGTTCCCATACTCTAGGTCTATTTTGTCATCAAAACCTAGGAGCTGTTAATAAGACCTTTAAGGTTGTGAAGAATATCAGAAGCATAAAATCAGGTGAATCCCATAGAAGGGTAAATGGTGAGGCTAATGGGACAGGAGAGAAAATTGTCATGGGTTCCCTGAGGCAGGAAGCTGCACCTTAGCTCAGCCTTTCAACCAGGAGTCCATGGTGGTACACGAGAAGTTCAGACACTGTCCTATGCCCTGGCAGGTCTGCAGATTTCAGCCCAACAGTAGTCTACCAGGAGGTACTCTGATGGAAGCCAAAATAGATGAGGAAGTATGCGAGAGAGGTGAACCCTCCTGAACTGGCCTGATTCCAAACAGAGTGAGACTCAGGACTAACGCATTGTGGGAGCCATGATGGGGTCAAAGTGGCAGGTGATGCATACAGGGCCCTGACAATTGTAGGGATGAGCAAGGTAATAAGCCAGCACCCGTCATCTGAGTAAGAAAAAAAAATCCATGGAGATAACCCTCAAGCCAAAGGATGATTTCACAATCTTCAGGGAAACTCTGTGATACCCAGTTGTTACCAGGAGAAGGGATAAACTCTGAAAGTCCAAGCATTTAGCCTTAGAGAGTCTTGGTTAAGTAGTAAATCCAAATCAAGGTATTCTTTTTCATTTTTCTTTTTTTTTAAAAAAGAGGTTTATTTATAATTTTATGTGCATTAAGTATTTGCCTGTGTGTATGTAAGCCTCGCATGCTTCACCTGTACCAGTGCAACAATGGATTCTGGTCTGTCCTAAGCAAAATCACCAGTACTGGATGTATCCCAATACCTGATTTCAAATTATACAGCTGAGCCAGAGTAACAAAACCAGTTTAGTACCAACACCAAGACAGGCACTCAGATTTATGGGATAAAATACAGGGCCTAGAAATCCATTTATGTGGTTATAACCCATCTGATTTTTGTCAAAATTCCCAAATATATGTTAGTGGAAAGACAGACAATTGAACAAACGGTGCCAGGAAAACGAGATAACCACATATACGATGATAAAACTAAATTGCTCACTCCCTCACCACACACCCTACACAAAGAATCAGTTCAGATTTGATCGAAGAACCTAATGTAAGACCTGGAACTCTGAAACCGGAATGAAATGCAGGGAAAACACTAGAAAATGTAGAGACACATTAGAGCTTCTTACATAGGTCTCCAAATATCCCAGGAAGCAATAACAAGAACTGACAAACGAGACTGGACAAAACTAAATCATTTCTGCACAGCAAAGGAACAAATCAGCAGACCTTAGACTCAGCCTGCAAAACAGGAGAAAGTGTTTGACAGATCCTCACTAGACAGAAGATTAATATCTAGATATGTAACAAATGCAAAAAAAAAAAGCACTAAAAGAAAAGATCAGCCGATCAATAAATAGGCAAATGAACAGACTATTCTAAAAAGAAGTACAAATGCCCAATAAATATAGAGGGGCGGGGGGAAGGTCAACATCCTTAGCCAACAGGAAAAAACAAATCAAAATAACATTAAGATTCCATCTCACCCAGACAGGATGGCCAGCACCCTGGAAACAAATGTTAACAAGAATACAAAGAAAGAAGAACTCTTAGGCACTGCTAGTGAAGATGTAGATTAGTACAGCCACTAAGGAAATCAAAGTTCTCCTCAAAGAACTAAATCCTGAAGTACATACCCAGCTATGCTGATCCTGAGCACACAGCAGAAGGAATGTAAGCTAGCCTATGACAGACCCTAACTGCACATACGTTTTATGGTTGCTGTATTCACTACAGCTGAATTATGGGATCAGTTGCAATGCCTATAAACACATGGATGTTGTTCGGAGCCATAAACAAGAGCCGCTGGGGCCAATCAGGAGCCAATCGGACCCAGAACTTACTGGCCTTCATTGCTTCTCCTCTAGATGGACACAGACACACTCCTTGAATGACAGAACCAAAAATGAGTAATATTCTATTAATTGGTGGGGCAGAGATTGGAAATACATTTTTCTGGCCACTTACTGACAACTCCTATCTTTGACTAAGTCATCTGAGGTGCCTACATGTGTGGAGTACCATAATAGTGACGAGGCATCCACGTGGTGAGAGACTGACCCTGGTGCCACCAGCCTGTAACTCTAGCTACTGGGGAGGTGGAAGTAGAAAGATCATATGTTCAGAGCCATCCAGGAAAACTTAGTGAATCCCTGCCTTGGGATAAAGAATAAGAAAAGGCTGAGATATAGCTTACAGTCCCAGCCTGGCATGAAGAAAGTCGGGTTTCAATCTACAGTACTGCAAAAGCAAACAAAATACTGTAGAGAGCAGTCCAAAGACCTGCACTTGTCAATTTTGAAACTTCATGCTTACCCTTGAAGGAACACTGAATTTTAATGGAACTGAATCTTGTTTGTTTGATATTAGAAACTAGGGCCATGCCAGTTGTGGTGGCGCACGCCGGTAGGATTTGCCGAAGGAGGCAGAGGCAGGAGGATCACGAGAAACTAGGGCCTGATCTGTAGTCCAGGTAGGCTTCGAATTCAGGAAACTTCTTCCTCAGTCTCCCAAATGCTGGGTCTGCAGGCATATGCCACCACTATATCCAGCTTAAAAGTGACTTTTGAGGCCCAAATTAAATATTAACACTGGAGATTCTCTTCTGAATTGGGGGATGACAGAGATCTGCCAATCATATCGTCACTGACTATGTTTCCACAATCTGAGTTCCAGCTTAGATCAGAACAACTGAATTTTTAATGATTAACAATAATCTTTTTCCTACCTCTATGTATGTCCTTCATTTAGCCTCTTACTGCATTTTCTTTTCATTTTATGTTTCTTCTTGTTTACCTACTTCCAAAGCACATCTTAAATGGTAACCATTAAAATATTTCATTGGACTCTGCTTGCTTATTATTTTTGTTAAACCTTTTCTGGGAAGAGATGTGAACTTTGCTATTTTCATTCTCGAAGCACTTCATATTTCAAAGTCAAGTGGATATTGCTGGAGAAGAATCTATCTCTAGCTCTCTCTCTCTCTCTCTCTCTCTCTCTCTCTCTCTCTCTCTGTGTGTGTGTGTGCATGTTTGTAGTGTGTGCGGGTTCTATGTGCACATATGTGTGAATATGTGTAAAGGCCAAAGAACAAACTCAGTTGTCTTCTGCCTTACTTTTTGAGACAAAATCTCTAACTGAACCTAGAGCTCACTGATTCAGTTAGGCTGACTAGCCAGTGAGTTTCAGGCCCATCTCCATCTCCCCAACTTGCCATGACATTGGATCTTTACATGGGTGCTGTGGATCTGAACTCAGGCCCTCAACCTCTGCAGCAAGCCCTTTACTGGCTGAGCCATATACCTAGCCCTGGCTTTATTTTTTGAAACAAAATAATGGAGTTTTGACAGAAGAGAGATAAGTACTCAGGGAGCAAGAAAGAAGACAGTGTAGAAAGGAATTATGAACATAGACAAGAAGGGAGTAGCAGCTAGCTTTATCTTTTAGCTTCTAAGGAGAAGCATAGGGCATCTGCAGAGCAGGGGTGAAAGTTCCTATGAGGGGTTGGTCTCAGGGTGTGCAAGGTGGCCATCTTGGCCAAGGTTGACCTCAGAACAGTGGATGCCCCCATGGACTTAGATAATTATAATGTCAAGGGATGCCAAGGGAGGGCATAAATTCTGGAGCTTCCCAATTGTTCTGCTTTACCTATGACCACACAAGCCCTCAAGAGACCCTGGCTGAGAACTAGGGAAGACAGCAGAAATCAGAAGAGCAAGTTCCACCAACAACTACTATTGCATTTTTCTATCACAATTAGATTTAACTTGATGTTTGAAAAACTAAAGTTAACAGTATATTTCATTTCTCTGAGTGCAGAAGGTACACATGGGTCATGACAAAGGAAATTCACTAGAAAGGAGAAAAACTAACTCCAGTGCATAGAACGAACCCCCCCCCCCCAAAGACTATCAACATTTTGAATTTGGTTCTTTGATATAAAGCTGCAGACAACTGAGATCAACTAATCCACATTTTGCTTCTTATTCCACTCCCTCCTTCTAGTAGGCAGTTTAATGAGACAGATATTTAGGAAGGAGAGAAACCAAGGATAAAATAGATTAATCACAGAACAAGAAAAAATGGCAGATTAATTGGCATATCATCATTTAAATAATTGAAAGGGAGCCAATATCAGGTATCTTTAATGCTAGTTATGCTATTGACAATTTTATCATTGTTCTATCTCAGAAAGGCTAGTGACAATTTTATCTTTGTTCTATCTCTGAATGAATAGCCTTGACTTTAACTTTTTATCTATCAGTCTGTCTGTTGACTATTGTCTATCTATCTATCTATCTATCTATCTATCTATCTATCTATCATATATTTATGTATCATCTATCTATCTACCTGTCTATCTATTTTATCTAGCTCTCTATTGTGTATGTGTGTGCATTTGAGTGTGGTGTGCATGTGTGTGTACACACATGGGTGTGTGTGCATGTGCATGTCAGTGTGCATGAGGTGGTGTGTATGCAGAGGTCAGAGGACAACTTTTGGTAAGTTCTGTCTTTCACCATGTGGGACCCAGGGATCAAACTCAGGTTGTCACATTTAGTGGCAGTGCCTCACTGACTGCTGAGATGTTTAGTTCATCCTACTACTCAAGAGGGAAACATGACCAAGGGTAAAATGCTTTCAAGACTTCCATGTTAGTATGCGGCATACCTAATTATAGTTTTTATTCTTTTACTTTGTTTTTTTAGAGATTTATTGGCTCAATTTCAGTGAGAGTCACCAAATAAAAATTATTCAAATTAAGTATTAGTCTTCCCCATTGATCATTTTTCTTTTACATTCTCATCAGCTAATACAGTTTTCCTAGAAAAATAATTATTATAAAATCTATAAGAAGCCGGGCGGTGGTGGCGCACGCCTTTAATCCCAGCACTTGGGAGGCAGAGGCAGGCGGATCTTTGTGAGTTCGAGGCCAGCCTGGTCTACAAAGCGAGTCCAGGACAGCCAGAGATATTCAGAGAAACCCTGTCTCGAAAAACCAAAAAAAAAAAAAAATCTATAAGAAAGATTAGTTTTTTGAAGGGGAGACAGTTCTCGGTAGCTGAATGTTTTTACAACAAATCACTTTGAAAGACAGTTAAATATAATTACCTCTTATTAAGTTATTTGCAAGAAAATAACACCATGACACAACTGTGGACAAATAAAACACATTCCACACCAGGGATATTTTTAGAAGTATCTATAGTGTGGAAGAATTTAACATATTTCCATAAAATGGGAAAAAGAAAGGGTTTACCCAAGCATTTGGTTAATGCACACATCTGTGTGTATGTCAGGGTGAGTTATAGAATTTCAGTATTTTCTAGGGAAAAGAATTTCTAGCTAAGGACAGAGCTTCTTTGAGAAGCTGAGTCTTCTCTGGGTTTCTCCTAAACCCAGCACTGGTGGCATCCACCTACAAGGCTGCCAGGCTTCTGTCTGAGCTGGTTATAATCTGACAAACCTGGATGGGAAACAAAGTAAAAAGTGGCCAATTCATACCCCTGAGTTCCCTGTCCTGACTGTAGAGCAGTCTAGCCTTGCTGACCCCAGTCAGCCTTTTTGTCACTAGCAGAATGTCCTCATTATCTGAGGACAAGACGGATCTGTTTATAAGTGAATCTGAACAAAAGGGGAACTGATATTTAAGAGTAAATAGCAAACAGAAAAGATTGATTAGGATCTTCTCATAAAATATACAGCTAAAGTTATGAAAATGACTATTTTTACATTAAAACATTTAAGCCATAATTGCATTGTTCTACCCATCTTTAGGATGAAAGAAGGATTCAGCTAGAACCATTTTGGAGGAGTATAATTTTTCCGATAAAGGAAGTTGAGAGCATGGATTAACATTTTTCATACTTGAGTTCTCCCAGCAACCAGGAGACTCATTTCTTTTCCTAAATATATTCAAGGATTTCTTCATATTTCACAAGGCCTTTTCTTAATCCTCTTATATTAAAATAATTCTTTCCCAAATATCTCCATCCCTTTCAAATGTCTCTTCTTCAATTGCCAATTGGTCCAATCCTGCCAGGTCATTGTCTGCAGGTGGTTTCCTCAGTCAGTGGAACTGCTTTGAGCATTCTTATCAAAGAGCTCATCAAGTCCCCTATCTCCAGCAAGATACAGAGCCTTTCTTTATAATTCATTCTCACTGTGCCATGGAATATTTATAACATAAAACTTTGCCAGTTTTCAGATAACCAAAGACTAAGATGCCAGGAAAACAGCTGCTGCAGTAGGATCCCTCACATGAATGGGGTCGCCTGGTTGTGAGAATTTTTGATGTCTCCTATAATGTTATGACATTATAGACTTGATAAGGAATGGTTAATGATGAAAAAAGGTTCTATACAACTGAGAAGCTGACAGGAAGGCAGGGGGATGGGAGGATATGGATCTAGTCGTTAGTTTCAACCGAAAGGAATGGAGGGAGGGGGAGATGAATGGAGACAGTTCATGAGGTGGCTCAGCAGGCAAAAGCACTCACTATACAAGCCTCATAGGCCAAGTTTGATTATTAGGACCCACAGTGGATGGTACTAAGTCTTGAAAGTTATCCTCTGACCTCTACGTACACCCACCATCACATGCATACATCATATGCACAATCATGATTTTTTAAAGAAAGTGAATACTTTCATCTTTCCATTAAAAGTAAACTGAAAATGTCTAGTCTTTCCATTCTTGTTTCTTTTCTCATTATCAAAGAACTGCGTCAATATGACAGAACAATCCTTCCTGGCGCACCACAGCGAGGGGCATGCTGTACACTGGCAGGGCCTTTTGGACAGGCTGTGGAAGGTACTGCTGTTGTTTTACTTAATAGTCTCTACTGGCATTCCCTACTGAAGCAATTTTACATGAAGGAACATGGCTCAGTGCTCTTTAAGACCAAGAAAAGAAGCAGCCTTTAATTTAAAATGTTTAAGGAAAAAGTTTATGAATTGGTGGACATCAGTATTTCTCTCTGGCACATGACTGTGGAGTAAAAGATGATTCTTTATTTGTCCAATTAAGGACCTTGGACATTCAGCTTGGGAGGACATGATATTTACAGCCTATGGATATAGCTAGTGCCTTAAGTATATGCTCTCTCAGGTCTAGGTTCTAATTCTGCACTTTAAAGCTGTGTAATCTTTCTTTAAATTTATTTTTATTTTATGTCCATTGGTGTTTTGACTACATGTGTTTCATCAGATTGTTTGGAACAGGAGTTACAGACAGTTGTGAGCTGCCATGTGGGTGCTGGGATTTGAACCTGGGTCCTCTGGAAGAACAGTCAGTGCTCTTAACCGCTGAGCCATCTCTCCAGCCCCCTAAAGCTGTGTAATCTTTATGGAAGATTTATCATTGATTCATATGTATATGTGTCTATGCGCTTGTATGTGATGTGCATTAGGTTCCTGCAAAGCTCAGAGAGAGTACTGAATCCCTGCCCAGAGCTGGATTCACAGGCATTTATAACGAGCCTGAGGTGGGGCTGGGTCTTCTGCTAAAGCATCAAGTGCTTTTAACCAGTAACCATTTCTTCTTTGGCCACAAGCTGTGTAATTCTGAGCAAGTTACACAACTTCACTGTGGTTGGCTTTTTTCCTCCTCACATAAGTGAGAATAATAATAATGCTTATTAAATAGAGTTGTTAAGAAAATTAAATGGATGTGGATGATACGTTTGAAATAGTGGTACTATGTAAATGTCTATCAAAGGAACCACAATGGCAAGGAACACTGGAAAGGTGTTTCTTGAATGGCTCCTTGCATCTTCTTCCATTAGATCTCTGGAAGTTCCAATGAATCTATGTGTCCAAACGGTGTTCACATTTCTTTTGTTGTTGTTTTATCGTTTTAGCTACAGTTCCATGTATCCCAGGTTGGCATCCAACTCACCAACTCACTTTGTAGTCAAAGATGACCAAGAACTCTTGATCTCCCTGCATGTACTTCCCAACTGTTGACATTACCAGTACGTGTTGTCTTAGGGTTTCTATTGCTATGAGAAGCAGGACAGCCAAAGGCAACTTGGGGACGAAAGGGTTTATTTCAGCTTACCCTTCCAGGTAAGAGTCGATCACTGAGGGAAATCTAGGCAGAAATCTGGAGGCAGGAATTGAAGCAGAGGCCATAGAGCAATGCTGCTTGGTGACTTGCTCTCCATGGCTTGCTTACCCTGCTTTCTTATATAACTCAGGACCACCTGCACAAGTGTGGCACCCGGCTCCTCCTGCCCCTTTCTAGTGGGCGGATTCTGACCACCACGTCAATCATTAGTCAAGAATATGTTCTACAGACTTGTCTTTAGGCCAATTTATGGAGGTATTTTCTCAGTTAAGATTCTTTCTTCCTAGATATGTCTGGGTTTGTGCCAAATTAATTAAAAACAAACAAACAAAAACAAAAAAAAAAAACCGACCAGCTCAAGTATAGCCAACAACTGGCTCTCAAACTGCATATATAAAAGTATGCAAGCACTTTCTTTCCACACTGTTCTGAATCTTCTTCAACAAATCACTATGCATTACATGAGTTCATAAATTTAGTGATAGTTTTTTAATTAATTAATTTATTTTTTAATGTTTATTTATTACTTCAGGTTACATCTCCATCACAGTGCCCTCTTTCCACCCCTCCCATTCCTGCCCTCCCACCCTCTTCCCCCTATCCCTTCCATCCCACTCCTCTGGAGTGGTGTGTCCATACATATCAGTCCCCCGCCCCAGTTCAGCAGTCATATGAGGACCAACATCCTCCTCATACACTGGGGGCCTACAAGGCAGCACCACTAGGGCAAAGTGTCTCATTGACAGGTAATAAAGTCTATGTTCCTGTTCCCTTTGGTGCATTGGTTGTAGTATAGTTATCCTGTACTATATGGCTAAAACCCAATTATAAGTGAATAGATGCCATGTGCCTCCTTCTGAGTCTGGGTTAGCTCACTCAGAATGAGCTTCTCTAGTTCCACCCATTTGGATGAAAATTGCATGATTTCATGGTTTCTGATGGCTGAGTAGTATTCCATTGTGTAGATGTACCACAGTTTTGTTATCCATTCCTTGGTTGAGGGACATCTGGGTTGTTTCTAGTTTCTAGCTATTACAAATAAGGCTGCTATGAACATAGATGAGGAAACATCCTTGTGGTTTGGTGAGGAATCATTTGGATGCATACCTAGAAGTGGTATGGCTGGGTCTTGAGGTAGAGCTATTCCAAGTTTTCTTTTTTTATATAATTTATTTTTTATTTCTTCAAGTTACATCTCAATCACAATCCCCTCCCTACTCCCCCCTCCTATCCCACCCTTCCACCCTCTTCCCCCTCAACCCCCCCCCATCCTCTACCCTTTCTTTTTTAGTTTAAGGTATATCTTTTTCCCCCTAAAAGTGC